>JYDV01000086.1:112812-173129 GCA_001447645.1 Trichinella pseudospiralis | reverse complement strand
CATTACTGAGTAAAAATAGAAAAAGAACGCATTCCTTTATATACCGCAGCAACAACATGTCATCAGGTTCAACTCCGTCGGTTCTTGCCAGAGCTAGAGGCTAGAGGTCAGAAGATTGCTTTTCTCCAACACTTGTTCTCGTTCTCCTGTCCGTAACCATCCAATCCCGTATGCTTTGCAAAACTTTCGGTTTGCTGTTTATACACAGGCTTTGTCAAACTGTCTGCCATCACTTTGTCTGATGAGCAGCATCTGACTTGTATGATGGTTGGCCTTCTCTTCTTCGGCTCCAGTTGTCCATTTGCTCCGTTCTCAAGCCGGCTGTTTTATTACTTCTTCCCATGATGCTGGTCGCATATCTGGCTTGCGCCCATATTGTAACTTAGTCGTTTCGTTTCAGTATACCTCTGTTGATTCTTCAAAAGCGTCGTGATGTTGGAGCTGTTTTTTATTGTTTTTTTATTGGGTTGTTTTTTTGTTTTTTATGTGTTTTTTATTGGTTCTCCTTCGTCCAAAGGTTCCTGTTGCTGTGGCCAATATACATCCACCATGTTCACATTATCTTCTTTCTTCAGCAATTTCGGAGTGTCTTCGTATTCCCGTGATCGTTCAATTGCTCCTTTCGCTTGGCACTCCACTCATGTTTTTCATTTATAAATCATCCTCAATGATTTTTACTGAACGGCTTATTCTTATTTCAGCTGTTGCTAGGTTTAGCAATCGCTAGTCTTTTGTAGTGCCAACGGTCACCTATTCTCTTGCCGTGTTGATCCACTTTATGCGCTTTGTTTTGGGATGTAAGACCATGCTTTGGATCCAAAAATTCGTACGTGGTCTAGGTTGGGTTTGGCATTCAAGTTCAGTGCTCAAATGGTGTCTTGAAAATACTTCGGCCTGGGAGCTGATTTTGTACATATGCTGCCGTGCTCACCGGTTCGCCCCAGAAATGTTCTGACAATTTGGCATCAGTTAGAGCATACCCTTCGCCATTTCGACCAAAGATCTGTTCTTCCTTTCGGCTACAGCATTTTGTTGTGGTGTATGGTTTGCTAAAAATTGATGTGCAGTTCCTTTCTGTCTAAGAAAGTTTTTCAACCTTTGGTTCTTCCACTCTCAGTGCACAGTGTAGCAAACTTTGGTTGAGCCCAAACTTCGTATGCAGTGTAGCAACACAGTCTTTGATTCAATGCACAGCTTTAAACAATAAACTGCAGTAAAGCCGGAATAGTCCTCAATGAGTGTCATTATATATCGATGGTCGCTTAGAGTGGCTGTTCGCATCGGCCACTGTAATCGCTGTGTAACAGTTCAATCTGCTTCTTAGCTCCGTCAGCTACTTTTGTAAAAGTAGTCGACGGCATCTTACTTGTCAGGCAGATCTCACAATCGTTTTCAGCGTCGCATTCGCATATTTCACCAAATGTTCTTTGTTTAATTTTCTGATAGCTTCCATATCTCTGTGTCCCACGCTTGAGTATGCACACTCAACGCAGTGTCCATTTGAAGTTTTCGCTTTAGCTTAAAAAGTGATCCATCAAGTTTCGCCTCTGCAACAACATTTTGGTGGGTGATCAAGCACATGTCATCTTGAAACATTATTTTTTAGCCATTACAAGTAATACTCTGGGCTGACAGGAGTCCGGTCTCCAGTGATGGGATATAAAGTACAGTGGAAGTGTGATTGTTCAAACACACAATTTTTGAGGGTCCTTCAGATAATCAGACGTTTTCAATTTTTCAAAATAGCGTTTCTAGCTGTCATTCTCAATTTTAGTCTCCACATAATAGTAAGTCTCTCGGCAAAAGTTCACAAAGCAGTATGGATGATTATCCACTGGCTAAATAGCCATATTTCATTGCCTAATGCAACCTCATCATCGACGCATGCATTTGCAGTTAAGAAGAGCACAAAACGCCACGAAATTAATTTTCAAATCGAACTGTTATCAACTAAAAATTTCTTAAACTGAAGGTACAAACACTTGTACCACAATGCTAGAAAGAGAAACAAGCAATACAGTATCCAGTTAATTTTCAAGTATTAATTCGTGAACAGTAGGTGTCGATGAATGAATTCAAAAAATGTCCGTTTCAATTATCAAAATTTATTACTTACTGTTTAATTTACTAAAACCTTTACAAATGAAAGTCTTACAATATTGCCACCAATGAAAATGATTCCATACATATATACTGCATTAATTAAAATTCAAATCTCAACATGTAATCTCATAATGCAAATGCAAATATAACATTCATACAGAGACAAGCCAAATAGGCTTAAAAACCTCTAAAGCACACCATTCCAAATGCGCACTTAAAGAAATATTGTCGATTAAAGCATCATCACAGCAAAATTTTAATGCGAAAAACTTGCGACAAAATAAACACATTAATTATAATAAATATAAATAAAAAATCATTCTAATAATAATTATGTTAAAATTTTGAATTTTATAAGCAAGAAAAGTTGCACAGTCTAATATCAATTGCTCCTGACTTTTTTTAATTTCGTACAGTACTCTTCAACATGAAAGTGAAAACATGCGAGTCACAAAACTGTGTTCCATCATTGAAATAAATTCTTTTTGTTTTTTAAAAGTATTAATTAAAATATCAGTGAACAGATTAATTAAAGATAAACCATCTGTTTTTATTATTATTTCAGAACACTTCCAATTGGTCACATTTTAAATCAGTGATGAAATGCCAGAAACAGTTGTATTTACTAAAATCTGTTAAAGCACATGAATAAAAATACATGCTTAAAGAAGAAAATGCTTATGCAAAAGTTCAGCAATTTTAATTGGTGGGCTGAGATGAACAGCTACGAGCAAATAACAGTCGATATTCAAATAATATGAAAATATTTATTTTGTAGCAATTAAAAATGAAATTTGTAAAAATAATATTCAAAAATAAAAAAATGTTTTAAATTGATTATTGATATTAATAAAATGAGCACTGTAAACAGATTTCTCAAAAACCTTTAAAGAGAACACTTTTTAGTTTAAATTTAAACGTCAGATGAACACTTTAAAATATGAACTTTAAAGCACTCTCTGCACATGAAGAGGAAACATATTCGAGTTTATTGTGCTATCCTTCTAGCGACAAGAACGCTGCAAGCTTGAGGTAAGGAGAATAATTTTCCGCTTTTCCATTTTTCAACTCATTGCTTCACTGTCAATAATCACTTTCAAATTTCTACTTTTTATTCATTTACAAATACTAATAACTAGATATGATGACTAATTAAAATTAATAATAATTCATCATTGTAATTTCCACGTTAATATTTCATCAAAGTTTAATTTTTTTCTTCACTGATCAACCGGTGCATTTAGAGAACATCAAAATTCCAATGGCGAATTCACACGGCAAACTGATTTTTCTGTTGTTCGTTGTTTGGAATGTAAGCAAAATCATTTCACAAATGTATTAACATAAATTAAATGAATTCAATTCAACTTTAAGGTGACGTTTGTGACAAGTAGTATGAACCAAACGAATGAAAGTAACAGATTTTCAAATACTATCTTCAGACAAATTTATGATTTATTAACTAATTAATACGTTTTGAATGAAATTTAAGCCGATGCTGGAGTAGCGAAATACTTCGATAAAATCAAAGGACATAAGAGAACAGTAAATGCAAAATGGATGAACATGAATGAAATAGTAGATGGCCAGCAGATCAAGAAAGAAATCAAGGATCTACGTAGAGCAAGTATAAATGCATTTTCATTGATTATTTTTCAGCATGTTAATTTTAGAGTTATATAAAACCGCATAAATTTAATATGACTTCAGGTTATTTCTTGTTCTCCTCGTTTTGTTTTAACGTTTGCAAACTGCATGATGTAAATTTTTGAACTTTCTATATACAACATTTTATTTCAATAATTAATATATAAATTTCAATATTTGCAAACTTTCAGTATCACTTTTTACTGCCTTTCATAATTTATTTTTATAGTACATAATCTAAGATTGAAAACTGAACTACGTAAAAAGCCGAATGAGCGTGAGGAACTGTTTCAAAAGAAATGGAATACGAAAATAAGTAAGAACTAACTCTCTTTTTTTACAAACTTCTTTTCAGTATTAATTCCAAAATGCTAAACTGTTATGTTATAATTTTCTTCACTCAAATAAATTTTGATAGCTTTTCCATGAGTGCTGTAGAAAACAATTGTTCAATAAATAATTACTGTTTGATTATTAGAAAAGTTTATTCAAAAAGTTGATTTCTGAATAAAAATGCACATTTTAAAAATTATCATTACTCATGTACAATAATTAACGTTTTATTAATGTTTTAGTTAGCGGAATGCTTGCTATAAATATGTTGATTTGCATGATTGTTATGTGTTCCCTGAAGAATCATATCAAATATGTAAGAATACAAATTTAAATAAAGAAACAGTACAATAATTTAAACTTTTAGGTTAAAACGTTGAAATACAAAAATCGTCGCTTCCGTAAACGGGAAAACCATAATAGAAGAATTAACTATGCTCACCCCATGAGAAAGCCGATGATTAAACCGAGCCGAAAGCTGCAGTTACAATAACGCAGTGGTCTCGCCTTTATTATCTACTCATCGTCTATCATTCAACATTACTGATTATCCAATGATTTCTTATTTACTTTTATTATCAATATTGAAATCTACTAACAAACTGACAAACTATTGAAATTTCAAAAATTGAAAAATATTCGCTAATATATTTAATGTTTTCTATTTTGAGGTGCATTTGCACATATTATTTTATAATTTATTATACTGTTGCAACTGCGTTTGCTACAAAGTTTTCCATTAAATGATGTATAATTAATAAAGTAAAAGTATTACTCGACTTGCCACAATTTTATTAAACATAGATTAACGGAAAAAAAGAATCTGAATATTACGAAACAGCGTTCCTTCTATAAGGAATGGTATAATAATGTATATGTTACAGGCCGATTGCATTATCCATTTTCCACTATATTTTTAAACAGATAAAAGGGAAATCAAAAAAAGCAAATTATAAAAATAATTATTCTCTTATCGTCGAGATGCAAATTCGTTTTGTGCAATTCAAAATTATGATAAATCACTTTCAAACAATCTTCTATTTTGATTATGAACGTCCACCTTTCGTATGAAAACAGCAATTTCTTCAATCACAGCACACTATTAATTAGTTCACAGATATTGCAATTGAAGCTCACTGAATAAACGTCATCTGCAGATATTGCTGCTAAGGCTAGCTAGTCTAGTAAACAAATGCTGTGTTACTGATAAGACGATTTTCAGGAACGGTTGATTTACATATTCGGTAAACAATTCTTACATAGCGTTGTTATTCAATGTAGCCTAACAGCACAGAAGAAACACGTAGCTCAATTCAACTATTTTTTTTTTTATTAAAATTACTTTCAATTCTATATATCAAAAATGTGAAACAAGAAATTCAAATTAGAATGGCCATCAGTGTCAGATTTTGAAATATCATACATACATCACATTTCTAATAAACTTCATTACTTATTGAATATCTGAATAAGATTCGTAAAAAGTGGTCCGCTAAATTAGAAGAAAATTTTCAAATTTTCCAAGCATAACATTATTGTATTTATGCTAATAAAATTTAAAGATTTAATATTTGTTTTCAATTATATTTTTTACAAATTATAATATTAACAAAAAATCCGTACAACTTACCTGAATTGTTGCTTTCTACTCGTTGAAAAATCTATCTTCCGCTTTGTGGTGTTCTAAATTACGATGAATCGTTTTCCAGAAATAAAAATAAAGGAAACAAAAACTCAAAGCCCTTTTATGGGTGTTCGACTGTCTTTCCATTCAAAACTTGATTTCATAGCCTTCATCTTCATCCATCCTTCATTTCAATAGCTGAACACCATTAGTCAATAGCAGTCTTGCAAATAAAGCCGCAAAAGTGAACGCATAGTACTGGTAGAAAAATTTGCATAAAATTGTTCGTCAACAATTACTGCGGTTATTTCTTATTCCGTTGAGTGGACATAATCATGGTCATCGAGTTTTTCAATGAGAATACGACACTGTTCAGTTGCCAAACCGTTTGTCTACAGTTTTGTGAACTGAAGCACATGCAAACACCTAACACTGACATATCAATTAGCATTATGCTCTTTTATATTTATTATTAATCATTTAACAGCTATTTTTAATTTTTATTTCAATCGCTACATACATATATAAATATACACAATGCTGACAATCTGACAGTATTAATATGAAAAAATAACATTCAAAATGTATGATTAATAATAACCAACGCTGAATAATTTTGAATTTTAAAATGAAGTAGATAAACAGAACTCGTTGAATTTTCCAATAAAGGCGCCAACTGTTGCAATCCTCATACACCGTCAGTCGATGATCACTGCAAATGAAAGTCACAGAGCAAACAACACACGACGCACGCACACAATTGTATGCAAATTTTCATGTCTTGAATTTCCACTGGTTCAGTTATTCAAAATACGACGAAAATACTTGGTTCATGCAAAGCTGAGTAAAAAGAAATTTTCTACACTCAACATGCAAATGACGTTCAATTATTATAAAACCTCTTTAAATTGCTGTTTATCAATCAGATTGGAAATATTGAAAAATGAACATTTACATAAAATGAAAAATTCATCTGGTCCAACATTTTCCACGAACCAATCAAACAGTGATAATTTGACAAAATGATTTATTGGAAAATAACAATCAACGCCGCCAAGTATTAATCAAAATTCAAAATTGACCCAGATAGATCAAATGACAGTCATCAGTATAAACAATGCACACCAAACTTACTTTTCAATAGACCACTACCATAGAAAACAAAAAAGCAAATGAAGTAAAGAAATCTAAATGTTGAATATTTTCAAATGCTGGCCAATAGTCAAAATTTGATATTCAGTGCAATAATAAAGTAAAATTAAAGAAAGGATAACTTCACTGATCAGTCAAATGATATCATGTGGCAGCACTAACAATACATCAGAACAATCACACCATACTAACATCACACCACAGCTTTCTTTTTACTCTGATAGAGAAAAATATTGATATAGTTCAAATTCTGAAATATCAAAAGTGTTACTTGTTGCTTTTTAATAAAATAATAAATACATGCACGCGTGCACTCATTGAGTTGATTGCTGAATTATACTTAAAAATCATATCTACGGTATTTGCTGCAGCTACTTTTATGCAATTGCTTTATTCTTGTTCGTTGCATGTCACATATTTTTAGGAAAGATGTATTTCAGCTAAATATATTATTTTTTAATTAATTTTACAAATAAGTTGACATTTCACTATAAAATAAATTGATAATGTTTTGTATATGAGCTTTGTGCATGTTTCAATTTAAAACAGTTTTGAACGATTGGCTAAGTAGGATTTTGTTACAGTGCACACTATGTTTTTGCAGTGTTTTGAATTGTTCTTTGCATTAAAAAAGTGATCGACATATTTTTTTATTTCATTGATATTTTTATAGAAATATTTTAGATTACCTTGTTCTGCCAGAAAGATTCCACTTGCAGAATGGTTGAAGAAAATGGTGATGTATTTATGGCTGAATGCATTATGAATGAACGTGTCAGAAACGTACGTACATCATTTTCAGTCATAAAACTACATTATTCAGTCATTTTAATGTATAATAAACGTAATTTTTACTTCCTATAGCTATTAATTGGAAGTTGAAATTATGTGAATGATGACCTTTTTTGAAGTTACTGTTAGCATTGTATATTTTTCTCTCGTTTTCTACGCCAATTTTAAATTAATGTTTTTATTTAAAGCTTAGCGGCCATTTTAGCAAGCTGGATTATAAATCATTCCATTTATGTAATAAAAGGAGCTTAATTTTTAGGGAAAAAAGGAGTATTTGGTGCGTTGGGAAGGCTATTCTGAAAAGTGAGTTCATTTTCAAAATTATTGGCTTTACAGTTGAAATTGAATTGAAGGTATGACAGCTGGGAACCGGCAGAGCATATATTAGGAGAAGAATTATTTGCAGAATTTAAAAAGGCGAAGGAAAATGGTTTTAAAAATGCGCACGAATATAATAAACATAAGGGAAAAAAATTTAGCAAAACTGAAAAGAAAAGTACGAAGAAGTTACTACGAAGACAGGATGCGTCATCAGCAAAAAATGCTGTGGCGAAGTTACGACAAAAATATAAAAGTTGCAATATAAAACAGAGAAAAGAACCGTCCGATAATGACAAACAAGAAAGTACTCTAGATGAAAATCAAGAAGTAGAAGGAAAAGAAGAAATGTGTGAAGCAGAAAGGTTATTTTGTGAATATATCAGAAAACTACCATTATCCTCAACTGAACCACATACTGGTATATATAGCCGAAGTAATCTAACAATTGGGGAATTTGAGGTGAAAGCAGATCGATTTCTGCAATTACTTCGAACTGTGACCTCAAAGAAGACCTCATGATTTTATGAGCAAAAATTGATATTGTTTTTTCACTTATGCAAACATTTCTCTAATGTGACTATAGCTACTCTCACAAATTATTTACACTGGTTGAAAAACATATATTTGTTGCACAACATATTAGTTATTATATCTATTATTATATTATGTTGTATTTTATTATAATACACGATCACTCATATTAATAAATAAGAAATAAATTTTGAATGTTTACATCATTTTTGTATTATTACATTTTATAATACCTTATCAGTTATATTGTTATATTATATTATATTATATTATATTATATTATATTATATTATATTATATTATATTATATTATATTATTGAGCCTTTTACACTGAACATTACTTTAAAAAAGTAAATTGATAAAAGCAATGCTACAAATTGCAGTGCAAGTATTGAAAAAAATAAAGTAACAGCATTTCTCAGTTATGCCTCTCAAATTGATCAGTTGACTATGAATAACTAGAAAAAAAATGAACCGAATTGATTAGCAAACGTTAATACGCTCATAGGCAGCAGAAATAATTTTATATGTGCATTGTAACAGCATCACAAAAAAGCAATACGCTACTTTGAAATATACTATTTTGCCTAATATTCATTTAATATAAGTTTCAGTAGGTCATCAATTTACCTATAAATTTTTCAAATTATATCGAACACATTAAAATAGTATCCATGTTGAACTCCGCTACAGTTATACCTGAATATCTTCTTTGTTTGAGCTTACTGTACTTTTAGGTCATCTTGAAAAGTGCATTGCGTTGATATTATGAGCGGATAGAAGGTTATGTACAAATTTTATTTGTATTGTTTTATTTAAGGTAATACACAGCTTTATTTATTTATTATTATTTTCACTGCTATGATATTATTTGGTTTTCTTAGTAGAAGCATTGAGTTGTTTCATGATTTAAAGTGATTATTGAGGTCAAGTTACTGCTGTTTTTACAATAAATATATTATTGCTGTGGTTGTAGTTATTATTGGTGTATTATTTTGTCAACATGGAATGCAAAGATTCACATTACAAATCTTTAAATGCACTTGAATGCCTTCAAAATGCGTACAACAGCAGCTCTGACGAACAATCGGATGATGGAATTGAACAACAGCAAGTAGAAAAAGGCAGTTTTCAAAACGTTTCTTTGCATTTTTCGAAATCGAAAGGATCACTTGCAAAAAGAAATTTAGCACCAGAACTTCCTTATGAGGTTTATTTATTTTGTCTTCCGACAATGATTTCATTTTGAATTTTTTCAGAACAATTCCAAGGCGGTTCAGGTTGTGGATTTGAAAAAAGAGCTGCAACACAACGCTCCTTATGATGAAATATTTCTTCCTCTTGTGAGTTTATTCGCTATTTTTTGTTTTGTTATTGAGCATTATCACATGTGGGGTTCTTTTTTAACATTTGTTGAAATGATTATAATTGCGTTTTACGTTGAATAGATGTGAAATTTTCCTTTTAGCAAGGTCCATCAAACCCGTTCAAAAGTGCGAAGCAGCAAATGCTTCGCAATACTTTAACAGGTTTTGTTGAACCAGCTCACATCAGTGATTTTAATTTTGAAAATGAACGACGCACATTTGAAAGTTACGGTAAGTTGATGTAGCGCATTAAAACTTGTTTAAGATTAATTACTGTTGTAGGTTATGCGAAAGATCCGACTGCGGATGTGCCGTCTGACCGTATTATAGGTGATGTAGAAAGTGCTGCTAAATATAATGGTTTAACTGCTTTTGAAACCGGAAAACGTTTACAAACTGAAGAAAAAAGGGAAAAGCTTAAAAATTATGATTCCAGCGATGTTCAGAATTTTACTGGACCATGGGCGCCATACGTTGGAGAAAAACGCGTTTCTGCACCAGATGCGAATACAATGCTAGAAATTGAGGAAATGAACAGAAAGCGCAAGAAAATAATTAAAATGCAGAAGTCTGAAATGCATGAACCGGAGCGTTCGATATTACACAGTGCGTGTCTCAAATGCGTTTGTTTGTTTGTTTGTAACATTATACATTTTTAGTTTCGGATACTGTCGATTATCAAGGCAGAACGTTTATGTGTGCCCCGCATGATGAAGGAGTTAACTTGAGAGCTGATGCTGTTCCGGAACGGTGTTATATACCAAAGAAGCTAATCCATACGTGGACAGGTCACAAGAAAGGTGTTCAAGTTATTCGCTGGTTCCCAAGCTCGGCTCACATGCTTTTATCTGGCAGTTTAGACTGTCGTATCAAAGTGAGGATAAATTTCATCATTGTATTGTACAATTTAAAGTTATTTTCATCAGTATAATTTTAACATCATCTGTTATCATATAACAAGTTAAACATTTCTTTGACAGTTTTCTTCATCTTACCCGTTTATTTACAGAAGTTTACCTAAAAATAGTGTTGACATTTTCCTGTCAGTTAGGCTGTGACAAAGTTGATTTGAATTTTTAGTTGTGGGAAGTTTATCGTGGACGAAGATGCATTCGAACATACATGGGACACAGAATGGCAGTTCGCGATTTATCATTTAATAATTCAGGAACCCAATTTCTGTCTACATCTTACGACCGTACAATTAAACTTTGGGATACTGAAACTGGTAAAGATGCCTCTTAGGTAGTTTGGTTAGTTATTTATGAGAAGCATCTTTTAAGGACAATGCAAGGAGCGTTTTACTCCAGGGAAGGTTGCATATTGTGTGAAATTCAATCCAGACGATGACAAGCAGGATTTGTTCATTTGCGGCATGCAGGACAAAAAAGCCATTCAGGTTGGAAGAATTTTTTCCCTTTAGTTTTTGACTTCAGTATTTATAGCATCTGTTTATAGTATGATTTGAGAAGTGGTGAAATTGTTCAAGAATATGACCGACACTTGGGTGCCGTGAATACTGTAACATTCTTTGACAAAAATCGCAGATTTTGTACCACTTCTGATGATAAATCAATGCGAATTTGGGAATGGTATTTTTGAATTTATGAATATAACACTTCTGTTTGTAGCAGAGAATATTTTTAGGGGCATTCCTGTCGATACAAAGTTGATACAAGATCCAGGAATGTATTCCATGCCAGCAGTGACAATGTCACCAAATGGTAAACTGCCATTTATTTTTGAAGAAAATTATGTTGCAGTGATTTATCAATTTAGAAAAGTGGCTAGCCTGTCAAGCTATGGATAATCGAGTGGTGATTTTTCAAGTTGTGGATGATAAAATTCGTTTTTGTCGAAAGAAATGTTTCCGTGGTCACATCGTCGCTGGTTATGCATGCAGTGTTGACTTTTCATCGGATATTTCGTAAATGATTGATTTTACAGTTCGAGCATTACAATAATGTTGTTAAATGTTGAATTAAAAATTATAGGTACCTTCTGACTGGCGATTCGGATGGAAAAATTTTCCTATGGGATTGGAAAACTAGGCGTATTGTTGCACGTTGGAAAGCTCACGATGGTGTTTGTATGAGCGTGCTGTGGCATCCTCATGAGTCCAGCAAAGTTGCCTCCTGCGGATGGGATGGTACTATTAAATTCTGGGATTAGCTTTTTTTTATACGTGGCTGTTCCATTTATGCATATTTTTATTCATTTATCATGTAGCTGATGATTGCATAGATTAGCCGAAAATGTGATTTTGACCGTATTTATGATGTGCAATAAAAATCTGTATTCGTGTGAAAGTAATTTTGTGGTCGAAGTGAAGTCGCTTTTGCAGTAACATGGCGGCAGGAAACATCAGTAAAATCAAAGCAAAACTTTCAAGGTGATAATAATGTGAAATTTTTATCAATTTGAATTTTGATCACAGCATAATTTTCTTTTAAATGACTGACGGTTTGTAAATCAATAGTGCAAATTAAAGTATTTCAAAACTGATGCTTAACAATATAAAAGACATCCTTTGACAAATACAGTATTATGTATTCAAGTAACCGTTGTGAACAGGTTGTCATGGAAACGCGCATTTGTTGGTTCAGTCAGTTATTAGACACAAATGCTGGATTTGGAAATTTCAGTCCAATTTAAAAAGTCGTAATGTATTTCATTTTCTCACTGCTAACAATATTCATTTCTAAAAGCGTCAGCTTAACATTTGTCAGTCCCGAAATTTGTGCCTTGGATCAGTATTTTGATTCGTCACAACTAATCTGCAAACAATGTCCACCTGGTAGTCAAGCGACGGCTGATCGTAAGATTTGCAGCTTGAAATTATTATCAATATGAAAGTTTGATTGTTCAAAAAGAATAATAATAACTGACATTTACCAGATCAATCATGCAGTTGTGATGAGAAGCATAAAAAGATGCAGGCTGACAATCAATCAAAAATTGTATGTACACCATGTTCAGAAGGACAGATTGCTAGTGTTGATGGTTGGGGATGCATTGAGCAAATTTCAGATACAAACATGTGCAAATTCAACGAAGCAAGAAGTATGAAATTAAAAATTAAATACATTGTATACATGTGAAATGTTTATAACTTTTTCAAAGGTTTTCGTCAAACGAATGGATTGCTTTTGCCCAAAGTAACATGTACACCATGTGTATCAGGCACACATCCTTCGCCAGATTCAACTGTATGCATTCCTTGCGATCAGATAATTCATGGTTCACAGTGTCAGTGTAAACCTCCAAACGTAAAAGTAAGTCTTTTTCTCATTTCAAAGATAACATCATCGTTTATTGTTTGCTTATTGAAGACTGATGGTATTTGCATAAATCCAAATGACTTAGTTGCTGATTCACCTAATCTATACATCATACATGAAGTGCGTTACTATACTAAAGAATTATTTATTTGGACGTTCATGTAAATTTATTTTAGAATGGATTAAAAATCGAAACTACATTTTTCAGAAACCATCTTCGCATAGCTGAATACATGTGTCGGGTAAATTTATTTGATAATTTTGAAATAATGATGATATTCATAATAAAATATTTGTTATATTAAATTATGACACATATTATGGACACTAAACAATCAATAAGTTATGACGCTTGCTTATCGTATGGTTTGAAAAGAGGAATTGTTTTACTGAGATTTACTGCTAAATGGAAAATGAATTTATTCCAAAATTGTTATATATCATATATTATTATATGGAATTGTTTTATTCTGTTTAGAAATTTCAAAATCAAACTGCATGCCAACTTCTTGGAAATCTTTGTGTACTTTTGCACTATAAACGTGGAGAAAAAAATAGAGGCTATGGAAGAAATGCTTGCGATCTGTTTTTGAGAATAACAAGAGATGACAATGAAATTTTTGTAGAATGGTAATTTCATTGTTCACGCGTTTTTACCAATACCAAATAGTATTGAATGAATAAATTTTGTTGTATTAATTCAAAAGTACAATACTGTTGAATTAATTGATAAATTTATGGGATTGAATTTGGTAATTTTATCTTTTTAATAGTTGATCTTGTTTATGTTAATTTCATATGATGAGTTAGAATTTTGTAATCAAACATAATTTCATAAAAAGTGAAATACCGTTTATCCAATATAAAAATATGATAAACTTACCGTCTTTAATTTTCAGGTCAGAAGGAATGCCTTGGCTGTATTATTTGCAGGATTCAGCGGAACATATTCTCAGCAAATCGGACATACCGGTTCAATATACCTTTGAAAGTGAAAATCGAAATTCCAGTTTTCTGAACTTTATGCTAGCTGCGTATTCTTTGACTGGAGAATATTTGGGAATGTCGCCCGCTACTGACGGAACATTACAACTTTGCATGCTGACGAGATCAAGTCGAGCGTTCACTTTCCAAGTTGGAAAATACTATACGCAACAGGTGTGTACAGCAGTTTTGTAATAAAAAAGAGTTTTCAGGGTCTAATTTCAAATCATTTGAAATTTGCATTGATCCGCAGATAATCTGTTGATTGTGCATTCACTTTTAGTTGATTTTCTTCATTTATTTAATTTTCATGATATATAAATAAGAAAATAATGTTAAATAATTGTCTTCTTTTTTAGTGCAATATTGGAATAGAATTGTTGAAAAAATTGCCAGATGGAATATTTTTTGATGTGTGTAAGTGCGGCTATGTTTTGGCTAAGTTTTAGCTATTTTTTGCAAACTAGTTTTGCAATTTAGACTTAAAATACGACAATTTTGAAAACGAATCCGTGGCTGAGCTGTATCCTGTTCCTGTTTTGAATTTGAATTATGAAGAAGAATCGGGATATCCGAACAAACTTTGTACGCAAAAATTGAGTTCAAATTTCTCAAAAATAAAGATTTGTTGCTTTTGCTTTTAATACAGCTAATGCTCCGTGGCTTTGGCATTTGAATCGGCGAATATGGCTTATTGACATGAGCAGCACGAAAGAATCATCAGATATAGAAAATAGAATTGTTCGATATGCGAAAAGAATTTCAATCCAGTAAATCAAAACTGATGTTCATTTTAATCTACACATCTTGTTTGACTGACGCATCTTGCAGAACAACAGTACAGCTTTACAGTGATGGAAAAATTGCTCCTCCCTTAATCACAATCGAATATTCATCAATTTCTCTGGAAAGCTTAAGAAGTGGAAAAACGATGCCAGTAAGTTAAAACATTTTTTGTTGCAATATCAAAAATGTTGTCTTTTATTACGTGAATTTTTTTAAATTACAGTACTCCCTCTTAAATGGCCGTAACGATGCATGACATGACAAATTTAATTTAAAAAAAAAACAATTTTTTATTGCATAAGTAAAACCGAAATTTTCTTAAAATTTGGTATTTAATAATAAAATTAATATTTTAATTATTTTTTTATTTATCACCAGTCAAAAAACAAAAGAAAATTTTGTGTAAAAAAACGTTTGTATTTTTAGATCACTTTCGAAGTAGTATACATCGACAGCGAGGACAATTTGTCATTTTTTTTGAAAATTGCACTAACCGTGTCAGTGGTACTGTGCGTTGTGCTGGCAATTTTTCGTTCCTGGACATGGGCAAGGCAAACGGGCAAAAGAGTTTTAGATTTTGCGGTAATTCAAATATTGGACAGTCAACTTTTTCAAAATTATTAATTATTATTATTCACGCATTCTAGGCATTGATAAAATTTGTTGTTGCGTTCTGTTCGTTTGCGTCGACAATTGTGTACTGCATAATTGCGGTTGCTTCATTTTACGCTTTGATGATTCACAAAGTAAAAAAAAATATCCCCGTTGCCAGTTGTATTGTTGTTTCATTCTCGGTGGACGTTGATTTCAGAGCAAACGACATCCTCACGTTCTGATGCCTTCGTTTGAAGGAGAAAATTTGTGGTTCTTGATTCTTGTCGTTGCATTCGTTTTTAAAGTATTTTCAAATTTTGTACACAATTTTCAACATTTGCCCAACTGCTTTGAATATTATTTGCAATTTCGTCCAGGTAGTGGATATGGTTCTGTTTTACATTGAACAAATTACATCTGAAGTTTTTTTCATCGACTGGGAAAAGCCTCGACCAGCTGGTTCTCGTAAAAAGGAAGCTTCAGTGGCGGCCAGTGTGATCAGTTCCAGTGCTTCGACAGTGTCCATTTGGCGGCTGGTTATCATTGCAAATGAATGGAATGAAATTCAAACCTATCGCAAAAGTTCTCACAGTTTGCAATTGATTGTTGTACTATTTTTTCTGAAAGTAACTTATGTTTTGTTTCTTTCAACATTATATTATTAATTATTAATTGATTAGGTTTTACATTTTGAATCGTTAGCATCGGTGGAGCCTGGATTTCAACTTCAGCAAATTAGTCAAGAATCATGCGACACTAGCCTTTCTCGTCTTGCGATTGTTGCTTCGTTGTACTTTATCGTATGGTCAGTTCAAGTAAGATTTTAAATTTGAATGTACAATTTGTATTTTATTGTTGCGACTTGTGTTTTCAGTGTATTTTCCACGTATTGATCACTGAACAATGTTTTTGGAATCAATTTCGTTATTTTATCGATTTATGCTCCGTTTGCAATGTAATTTATTGTATAAAAAAAAAGAAATCAACAAATACTTGAGTAATCGTTTTTAAATGTTAGATAAGCGTTTTGGCACTGCGCTATCGTCTTTATGGATATTATTTGCACGGAAGATCAGTTCATGGATTTGCCGAAGCAGATATGGATGAAATTCACGAAATGCTCAGGCGTGAGAAGGTAAGAACAATTGAAATTGTGATCAATTGGAATTGATTATTGAATGTGAAATTCAGGAAAATCTATGCGAACAACGTGGTCTAGAACCGAACAGCAAAAATCAAATATTTACCGTATGTTTGCAGCCTCAATTTCGTAAACAATACGACGACATATTTGACGTGTTGGTGGTAAAATAATCGACAGTTTGAAATTTGAACTTTTGCCTCTTTTTTCAATCTGATTCACAATCTTCAGACAGCGGTCAAAAGCAAACGTATGCACAATGGCAAATCGTTGTCAACAATTGAAGACGAACAACGTGTCAAAGCGTTTTACACGATGAACAAATTTTTGATCAACTTTATCGATCACGTGAGTTGTTTGTTCTGGTAATTAATTTTTTTTATTCACCGTTCCACTGATTGATTGCAGTGCATCACTGAATTGCCGTATTTGATAAAGGACAGACTATTTACCGAAGCGATGTTGAACTGCGAATTTCAAGACACGTCCAATTGTAGCATATTTTACAGAGGTAAAAGTTAGTTTTTTCAAAGAATAAATTCAGCTAAATGGATTCATTTTTTACAGATCCATCTGAAACTGCATTTTCAAACTTATTTTTTTACGGCAATGAAGCAAAGTTGATGATTTTCGACGTGATGCTTTTCACTTTTGTCGATATGATTGTGAAAAATTACACAATTGCCGCCTTTGTCGCGTACATTGTAGTGAAAAGTTTGAAAATTGTAAGAAAAAGTGGCGGCCGAAAGAACATCGCTCGGACGAGTTTAGTGGACGAGCGATTTCTCATCTGATTCTCATGATTCAGTTGAACAGTCCACAACTACAATGCTAAAATAACAAATTGAAAAAAATCATACTGTCGTACTTTTTGACAATCAGGTACAAATAATAATAATAATAATAATAATAATAAAAGTGCTCGTCGTGTGTATTGCTGTCGATTTTGTCGAAACAGTTCAAACGCTTCAAACAAAACGTGATGCGAAATCATATTGACAGTCGTTTTCCTCATTCCACCACTGGTAAAAGTTGTTGTTGGTGTTGTTGAAATCCCGTGTTCTTGTTCCGCTCTTCTCTTTGATCGCCAAGCACAACTTGCACACACACGAACGCACCAATTCAACACTGTACAACCGAGTCCAGTGGAAATATTTTGCATATTGTTCTGAATTCTTGTCCAAATAATTCAAATAGTCGGCCAATTGTTTAGCTGAGCGGAAGTCGTCGGCAGCGATGAAACTGTGCTCAGGAGCGATCGACTCGTAGTCGGCCCGACGCAACACTACCGGCACTGAGCCGTCGATCAGCGCCTCGAAAAACCGTTCAGTCATGTAATTCCGGCATACGGTATTTTCGAACACGATTCGAAATTTGTACAATTTGGCCAACGAGCGTTGCCGGTCGTGGTCGAACGCTGCTCGAGCCAGGGGCAGTGTTCCACAAGCGCCGTAGGTGTCGATGGGCACGTATTGGGCCAACCGGTGCACCAGCCACTCCCTGCCCGAATGACTGGAACACTTGGATGCGATCCAGAAGGCAAGTCTGGTGCGATTGGGCTGAACAAGTGAAGTTGCAATCGACTCTTCTCCACTGTTGCCCTTCTTCTTCTTCTTCTTCTTCTTCTTCTTCACCATGCCGTATGGACAGTGCAACCAGGATATTGGCAAATAAGTGACGGAATGGTCGAAAAAATTGCCAACGCCCAACGTGGGTGCGAACAACTGCGGCGGTGCTTCACGACTGTAAAATATGAACATTTGATCGTCTCGTTTGGGCAAAAAAATGCTGCTCAATCGCACGTCGCGCAGTTCGAAAATCACCGCCGAGCTAAGCGGAAATAGCCGCTTGTCGTTGGAAGCGATGCAGTCGTAGTCGAGGCCACAGTTTTGCCGGCCAGTGGTGAACCGCAACTCCGGCTGACCAACGGAGATGAACAGCAGAATCAGCTTCTCCAATTGTCGTGGTTCACCACCGTTTTCGACAAACGTCAACTTTGGTTCAGCAAAGAAAAGTTCTCTTCCATCTGAAAAAGGTTGACTTTGCAAAAACAACAAATTCAACTGCAACCCTCTCCAAACAGCCCTCTACCTCGGATGATGACAAAGATGACCGTCGCGAGCAGCAAAATTGCCAAGCTGAATATTTTCAACGGCACATGCAATCGTCCACAATAATAATCCATGACCAACAACTGCAAACTTGGACGATGCACACAATGACTGACTGGCTGGCTGGTGGCCTTCAGAAATGCCAAGTCAGGTACGGTGCTTCAGGTCACGATGAAACTTGTTTTCTTGTACAATCCGTAAAATTGATGCAACTATTCACACCGTATACAAAGTACTCTTGTCAAGCACGATAATGATTAATATAGATTTGTCGATGTGAAAAATGCAACAATTCAACGATACAATCAACGTGATGGAAATTTTATTTACAAAAAATGAACCAATTTTGAATATTTTTTTAAATACCAATTTGATTTTTGTTCAGCTTTCTGACAAAGGTACAATTCGTGTCGCAAATCCTTTCAACACCTCTGACGAAGCGTCGGTGATCTGAAAATAATTATTAACACTTCAATTATCAAGCAGTGCAAATTTGACAAAAGTACATCAACAGCAACGAAATCACCAATTTTGCTGTTTCGCCGGTGAACAGAAGAAGATGACGACGAGTCGAAACAATTCACCGAACCTTTGGGAAAAATGATTTTCAAATTTCCATCCGATCGTCCCATCCAAAACCCACTGGAACGTTTGCTTTCCTTGAGTGAAATTTCAAAAATTGTTCACAATTTCAAAATCAAATTCAAAAATAAACAAACTTTTTCAACAAGTACTGTCAACGTTTTGCCGATGAAAGTTTTGTTCAAAGCCAACGCCCCTTTTCGAAATTCACTCTGCAACTGTTGTGAACGAGCTTTTTTCACATCCATCGGCACATCGTCACAATAGCGACGGTGAGCTTTGGTTCTCTGCAATTCTCGTCCGTTGAAGTCGTGTATTCAAAAAAAAAACAAACAAACAAACAAACAATCCCACCTCACGCATACTGTACACAAATGTATAACAATACGAATATTGGACATTTTTAATAAGTTGTACACTTTGTTCGTGATCTTCGTCAGTTTCGCCACAAAATCCGGATATAAAATCACTGGTCAACGTCACACCTGACGTTGAAAGAGGAATAAATTTGAAATAAGAAAAAAAATCTCTGAATTTCTACCTGGAATTTTGTCTCTAATTTTCTCCACCAGATTCATGTACGCTTCTACAGTATACCCACGGTGCATTCTTCGCAAGACTTCATTGCTTCCGCTTTGGGCTGGAAGGTGCACACTGTTGCAAATGTTCGGATGATTTCGAATTACGTCCAATACCTTGATTATAAAATTCGAAAAAAAAATAATAATTCATCTGAAACAATACTTCATCCGGAAAATCTTTCGGATGCGGAGATGTGAAACGTATTCGAACGTTGCTATTGATGCTGGAGAGTCGTTGGAGAAGTTCAGCGAAACGAATTCCACTATTTTTCCGCTTCACCACATTCACAAATCCGCTGGCCAAATACTGTTGTCCGTCAACAATTGTTGCATTTGCATCAGCGTCACAATAGCTGTTCACATTTTGTCCGAGCAAGGTCACTTCTTTCACTCCCTAAAAGAAATCGAAAAATAATAACTATAATAATAATTATTTTTTTTTATTAATCCAATTGGTCGATCATTTGGATCACTTAATTCTTCGCACAGTTGTCGAAATTCATTTTCAATCGATTTCACCGGTCGGCTTTTTTCAAAGCCTCGTGTAAATGGAACAATACAATAGCTGCACATGTTACTACAACCTCGCATGATTGTCCTGTAATTCAAGCAGAAACAAACAAATAAACAAGCAAATAAGCCAGTATGCGATGCACAAACTTACAAATAAGCAAATTTTGAGCTTGAATCTCGACGAACGGGATGAATGTCAGCGTAAGTTTCATCGTAAGAAAAGATTGTGTTCACTAAATCGGCATCATCAATAGGTATAAATTTTTCTATAATCCAATTACCCGCTTGTTGGCCAGTTTCACAGGATGCTATAAGTCGTGGAAGATCACGATATGCATCAGGACCGGCGATCAAATCGACCAAACCGATTTCACTTCCAGATGGGCGTGCACTTCGTTTTGCCATACATCCTTGTGCATAATTTCACCGTAAAAATGAGCATGCTTTAGCAAAGCATTCGCATCAATTTACCCAATATTCCAATAAATGGACTGCAATATTTCACTCCTTTCACGGACTGTAATTCTCTCCTGAGCTGTTTCACACGTTTCCAAATTTTTTCCTCCGCATTTTGACGAATGGCGCACGTCATCAGTAGTACAACATCAGCCTGAAATAAAAGAGAAAAACAGCAAGCATAACTCGCAAAACCAAAAAAAAAACCAAGTTCAATGAACAAAATTAATCAAGCTGAAAAGAGAATATAAAACAAATCTACCTCTTTTGCAATATCAGTTTCTTGAAAAGATGCCTTGGTCAGAATAGCACGAACAATTTCAACATCATTAAAATTCATCTGACATCCATAAGTTTCGAAATAGACTAAAATCAAAATTTTCAATTGAAACAATTCACAGTATCAATTTCATCAAAATCCAAATCCAGATCAACAATTCGATCAACCAAAAAAAGAATAATCGAATACCTTTCTTCCCTTTGCCTGAAAATACATCATCATTTTCTATGTAAGGGATTTTTCTGCAATCGTCATTCAACCCATCTGCCAGCGAATGGTGTCCGCAGTGCTGTGCAACATTATGCATATTGGGAATGCAAAATTTTGCATATCGAAAATTAACTTTGACTAATCGTTTCAAGCACAAATGATGATAAAATCGATTCAGTGAAAGCATCTTTTTTTCTATTTTGAAATGATGAAACAAAAAAAATTTAAAATTATCCTCTGTAGTACAAAAGTACGTTACAAAAGAATAATTAAGTATTATTTTTTTTGATATTATTTTTTATTGCGTAAAAAATAATTAAATTCTCCTGTAATTAGAAAAAACATTATAAAAAAGTTATTTAAATATTTATTTTTATATTTCACTGCAAAAACTGATTAACTACATTATAACTGATCAAGTGTCACAGTTTCACAATGGTGCACAGTTTGTTGTTTAGTTTTCATGATAAATAAATCAATCAATTTGTGTTTGATTAACTTATTTCAAGAATTTAAAGTTCAGTTTAGCAAACTGCAATCTTTTCAAATTTGCTGAATGTGTCGCAATACAAATTAAATAAATACAAATGTCGCATTTTATTGTCCATTTCAAACATTAATCAATCACAATTGACATTTGGAAATTGTATTTTGTTTAAAATTCAATTTGAAAAAAAATTTAATTAAAAATTTTTTAAAATGAGCGAGTTATTCATTGATTTATGTATGACATGTTCACTGGTATTCCAACAAAGTTCAAAATTTCCGGCAATTTGTTCATGTAATCGGAATGACTTTTCACCTAAAATAAGAAAAATATTTATTTAAAATTTTCCCAAAACGCTTCAAAGCAACCAAACTGTTGCGTACAATCAATGATAAATCTCTGTTCTGAATTCTAGGGCTGACATTTTCAATTGGTTCAAGTCCAGCAACGGAATACTGAAGATTCATTGTTCGATATAAAAATTTCAACAGCCAATCCGATCTGAAAAGTAAATCTATTATGCAAAATTTGTCTTTCATTTCAGTGTTCAGTTGAATTACCGACAATAGCCGTTGATGATACAACCGCCGACAACTTGAGAAATTTTCTTCCATTCACAAGGCGAACATCCCACCGGCGTACCGAGCAAAATTGCATTTTGAACAATTCCGGCAAAATTGCCACTCTTCTCCATGAACAAAAGACAATGATATATTACCCTGGCGCCGAGGCTAAATCCAAGCAAAGTGACCGGCCTGTGACCGTGTTTCCTGGATAATAATATTTGCGAGAGCTGTTCCCCGGCCTCTTGTGAACGACGTATGCAAACATTCCACGGATTATCAATTACACTGGCAACGCCCAACAAACTTACAGGCCAAACAATCGCAGACATGACACCTGAAACAGCAGAATTATTTAAATAAAAATTAAAAAAAAATACATCATGTTGCTTGCCACTTTACCCGCGAGAGCAGTCTCCATCAAGCCGTGCTGAATGGCGCAAGACAACGCCACGGAAAAGATATAATCAATAGCTTTGCCAAATTCTAACAAATATTTGCTTTCATATCGCAAACAATACTGCTCATTGCTGACATTCAAACACCTCCAGGGTGTTTTGAAACTGTTCAAATGGTCTTCGGTAATCCACCCAGAAATGGCCAACGCGATGTGCAGACTGCGACGTTGATAATGCAATATCTCAATGGTGAACTCTTCCAACCCGCCGACTCGCCTTTTCATCTTGTAGCCGGTCCATCCGGCACCGGCAACTCCAAAAATACTGCCAACCACAGCCGCACCCGCCGTGGTGGCAAGACCCAAAGCGGCCGTAGAGCCAGAAAGGCTAGCCAAGCCAATAGCTAACAGCGGAGTAGCTAAACCGCCGGTTAATCCTGAAACAAGCAAACAAAATAGTAAAATTGTTGTACAATTGAATTTTCAATACTTTACCCACTAGAGTCCCACCTAGGACACCTCCAAAGCCGATCATCAAGGCTCGTTTCCATTTTTTGCTTTTCTCTTTGTATTCAATTTTACTTGAAGTTGTTCTGAATGAACAATTTCCCTGGTGAAAGCACTTCAACAAAGATGATTCTACGCTTACGGATTGTTGTCGCCGGTTTGTTTGGAAGAATTAATTTCCAACGTGCAAATTAAAGCATCTTCACATTCGTTGAAAATCTCCATCCTTATTCCAAGCATATCAGCTGCCAAAATCAAAAGATGCCGCAAGCGTGAATCATAGCTGCCTGAAATTTTTCGTCCAATCAAACAAGCTGCTCATCAATTTTGCTAGTGAATTAAACAGTTTTACCGTTGCGGATGAAAATAATTAGAAGATCAAAAAGAACAAGTGAAATATCATTGTCAGACCAAAATTGATCTTCTTTTATTGCTGAAGCAAATTGTTCAGCTTTTAACAAATCTGTACTGTCGAACATTGCTGCTTTCATTTCGGCATTTATTTCTTCAGGCAATTCCATATGAGCAAGTATACTTTGGAAGATATCCTGAGAAAATTCACTAAAAAATATTGCAATTGTTTTTTCCTTAAATTATAAATTAAAGTATTTTTTGATTGATTAATTACAATTTGTTTGTTGACTTTGGATTCAATAGAAATAAAATTGATCGAGCAATGAGACATTGTCATTAGCTATTCATTAGAATATTTCGTTTGATAAGAAATACAAGTAAACAAAATCATGCTTACTGATTGCAAGGTTCAGAAAAATGAGCACCCAATAAATTTGCAAACATGCCGCATATGGATAACTTTGTGTTCGTGTTCAAACAATGCGGTGAAGTCGACAATAATGAAGACGATGAATCTGTTGATTCATTGACGCTATTATTCATGGTTGTTGTTTCTGAATGAATCGTATGAATTTTAAAAAAAAAAGCACAAAATACTGTATGTTCATTATAATTGCACGTTAGAAAAGGAAAAAAAAACGATAAATGAATACAATGAAATTATGAATAATTTAGACAAAGAAAAGCAAAAATATTTTTTCCATAAGATAGATGATAATGTTGAAATGTTCTTCCTGATATGAATTATTTGAAAAGGATTAATTGTCATCAGCAAATCAATCGAACAAATTAGCAAATGAAAATGAATAAAAGTTCGCATTTTCAACAGGATACAATTCATTGATGGGGAAGAAAAGAAAAGAGCAAATGTGGACAGTTTTGCCATTCACTGATATGATTGTTAAGTGTTGCAATTTGCATCAGTATTCAACTCATCAAAGCTGACCAACTAGCTATCTAGCTAGCTTAGCAATGAACAAAATTAGACGTGTTGACATATATAGCGTGAAAATCAACAAAAGCAAAACCAACGTCTCTTACCAATGCTATATTCAGTTCAGTTGTTGTCGTTTTTATATTCAATTTCTATTCAAATTATGATAAATTCTTTACAATTTGCTTGTTTTAATACAAAATATTATTTTGCTTGTTTTCTCCAACTGAGCAACAAATCCGCTTGCAAAAAGGGTTTACTTTGATGAGGTCGATCGATCAATTTTATCATTTTCCAGAGATGAATCCACTCTTAAGTCAAGTTCAATCCTCGTTGACCTTCAACAGTTAAACTGAATGATGCTAATAAACACTGGAAAATGGATATTTCAACCTTTTATATTTGACAATTTATTCCAATAGAAAATATTGAACAATTTCTTTCATTCTTAATCAAAGACGTAATGTGAAACTTGAATTTCACAAAAAGTAAACATTCTTTTGTAGCATTTACAGTACAAAATTATTTACGATAAATGCAAAATAAAAACTGGCACATCACTGGATGTAGTGGAAATAATTTTTTGATAAACATGAAAAACAATCATCATTAGAAGAATATCATCTATTAATAATCGTAAATCAAATACATACCGACAATATTGTTTCTTCTGTTTGTATGCAAAATTACAAAAGCATCGCTTTTCAATGACTTTCCACTTTGACTGAGAAAACCACCGCAAAACGAATTATTGATTGATTAAGCTTTGTTAAAGCGTGTTGTTGGAAGCATAATATATAAATAATGTTGGCTAGATTCAACCGAACGACGACGATGACGTTGCAGAGACATTCTAGTTGAAATGACAGCAACAGTGGTGATGGTGGCTAACTGGCAAACTTCTACTCAGTGCTTTATTGACTAGGGTTTATTTATAAAAATAAAACACCACTGCTTCATGCTTATTTTTTATGTATGCCAAATTTTTAGAACTGTTCTATTGAAGAGAATTTCAAAAAAGAAATATAGTTTCCATCTTTGTTGAACATGTAATGGGTGGATTGGAATTTTTTTTATGAAAATGATCTATGAATTCTTATTGTACAAGAAAATTATTGTAAAATAAACAACAACAAAAATAAGTTTGCAATTTTCAATTGTGATGAAGAGTAATAAAGTTTACTAGATGATCTGCTATCTTGAACACAAATAAGCTTAACCAGTAGTTGCGCTGAATTATTGTTCTTAATACAGGGAAATAAACAATATACGCTGACAATATTTAACCAACTTGTTTACAAAACTGTTGACGCGAATCTTTAATAATGCAGTTAATAACAATATATAATTTTATTATAAATGACTCTATTTAAATTGTAAATTTAATCTCAGCAAAGTTTCACTCGGGCAATTGTGTCGCAGCTTTAACATTAACAAAATTAATTATACATTATCTGTAAGTAAAATTTTATATAAAAAAAATCTACAAATTGTACATCATCACAAACAAAAGCATTACGAAAATATGAAATTCATTTTTATATAAATATATAATAGAAATG
Source organism: Trichinella pseudospiralis (assembly GCA_001447645.1). Taxonomy (NCBI): domain Eukaryota; kingdom Metazoa; phylum Nematoda; class Enoplea; order Trichinellida; family Trichinellidae; genus Trichinella; species Trichinella pseudospiralis. Next base: position 146,935 of record JYDV01000086.1, on the reverse strand, counting down.
GCAAATCATTGTATACTTTGTTTACAGTGTACAAATAAATAATGATAAAATTGAAAAAGATTTAGATATTTAAAATTTTGATGCATAAAAAAATATAGAATTGAAATTCCCAGTTGAAGCTCAATGCTGAATTAATAATAAAATGAATAAATTAATATTATATCAAATTTCATCAAAAATTAACAACTATTCCATTACTTTCATGTTGAATTATCTTTTTTTGTGATTGTAATTTTTTGCTTGCTTGAGGGAATAAAGAAAAAAAAAAGCATTGAAAAGCATACATAATGTGCATTGAAATATAATTTAGCATGAAAATGTTTTAATAAGTGAGCGGAGGAGGAATAGAATGTCAATGTTGCTGATTTTTATCATCTTTTTTTTTTAATTTTTTTGCTTTAAATTCAGCGGACAATTTGAATACATTTGAATCAAGATGAAGCTGTAAATTCAAGTCAATTGTACATTATTGATGTCAGATATGTCTGAAACGTGATCAATTAAGTAAATAAGTATTACAACACAGACAAGTGAACACTTTTCAAACAATACATCAACTTAGTTGAGCTTTATTATTTACCTCAAAGAAATATATATATATATATATTTTTTTTTTTAAAAACTCGTTAATAAAACGTTTCTGCGTTATCATTAATATTGAGTGAATATTAATTTTAATTTCCTTTTCTTTACTGTTGAATAAATGTTAAAGTGCTACGCAACGTACTGAGTGATCCCAAGTGAACCACAACTGAATGCACAGTATGTATCGCTTGCTGTTGTTGTATGTATTGTAGTCTTGCAATATTTTTAATTAAAAAAAAACAACAGAGAATTATTGATTTGAAAAAAATAATAATAAATGAAATGCATTAAATATTGAAGTGATTCTATTACTGTGGACGTGATAAAATTGACCTTGAATTGAACTTTTACATTTTGCTTGTAAAGTAATAATGGTGGTGATGGTGTGAGATCTTTACACAAGATGTTGCTTAATGATGATAATGAAATTGGATATTGCTTTTCTGTTTTTGCTTATGGTGCTGTTGTAGTTCAAATAGTAAAATATCAAAGTAACATTTGAAATGGTTGCAAAGTATAAAATAGGCTAAATCAGAATGCGTTTCCAACTTAATGCTGTTGCTGTTGTGCAAAGCATAATTGTGTCCCAAAGACCGGTCGGCTGAGGCTAGTGAATAGAATTATTTTTCACTGTTGTCACACTGGTGGCCGTGAAGTTCTCCCATTTACCGCATTGGACGTTGGACAAGTTGGAGCAATTGGTTGACCAGATTTTTCACCAGCTATTGCATGAAGTTGTCTGGCTGTTTGCGACCTTGCATACAATATTTATTCTTCACAGATCTCTGCTGCCAGTGGCTTCAGCTCGCTTTCAGTTGTTTTCCTTCCTCTCTGCATGGGTCAGGGGACAATAAAGACACTCTCTGCCCCTCTGACGCTTTCTGTTGCTCTTTCTATTCTTTTATTCTTTCCTTGCTTTCCTCTGTCTCGGCTGCTGTTTCTGTCTCGTCTCTGCTTTTCACAACACAACTGTTGATCACATCCCGTTGACCAACCCCTCCTATACCCCCTCCCCCACCTTTCTAGATTGCATCCAATCCTTCAAATTTCTTCTACTATTAGTTTGTATTGCTTGCAAAAAAATTGGTGTAAATGCTGCGGTGGTAATTCTTCCCCTCTTCATCTTCATCTTGTGTTCATTTTATCATCAGCTACAAAAATTGGTAATTTTACAATTATTTCACTTCATTTATTTATTCGCTATATATACAAATCTTTCAACTTACATCGACTCATCAATTGTTGCTATTATTAAGCATGCTGCTTTCGAACAGATTCAACACTGTCAACGGAAATTAATCAAATTGAACAACAATAAGCAACTAATTAATTATATTCTTCAACCGTATGTCTATTGTCTTGAAATATTTAAATTTAACATTTAAATATTATGTATCTTTTTCATTTGAAGAAAATTTTTGCAAACGAATTTCCAATTAAATTTTCATCAATTGAAATTAAATTCAAAATTATTAATTTAATTTCTGCTGCACAATTTAAGGATAAAGGAATTATGAATGTCCAACTTTTCTGCTTGTTGCTAGAATAGTATTTCAATTAAAAGTACGCAACAAAGGCAAACAAGCATGAAATGTTATAAATTTTCAACAATTTTACACTTGCATACCATTATGCTAAGTATATAATGATCCTTTTTCTTTTAAATATCAAGTACGAGTGAAATTTTAAAATTATTCATTAATGTTTTTTATATGTTGAAACTAGCATCAGTTGATAATATTAATTGATTAAATGGAGAATATATGATTTTGATAAAATAATATTTTTTTTAAACAAATACAATAAGAAAATAATTCTATAGTTTTTGTTTTACTAGATTATAAAATATGATATTGAATAGTTTTGTTAATTTTGAGCAAAAAATTAATATAAATATGCAAGTGCACCGTGAAACAAAAATGAAAATCTCATAACGAAGAAACAAACACTGTTTAATTATGTTTCCTCTTCTATTCTTCATTCAGCTTTGTGATAACAACTATCTCAAAACTACTTGATAAAATAATAAATTTGCATATTGAATAACATGACATGGAATGAAAGTGCATGTAATTAATTCTTTCGAGATTCAAATGATAGCTTCATTCAAAATTCAAAAAAAAAGTAGAATAATTTTAAACAAAGAATTCATAATTTAAAGTACAATGCTTATCATAAATAAATAAATAAATAAATATAAATATAAATATATATATATATATATATATATTTGATCAAATATTGAGCATTATTATTAAGATATCTTTCTAAACAAGCAAAGTATGTTGTAATGCATTTCATTGGTGCTCATTGTTTGATGATCAGATAAATGCAAAATTCTGATAGTGGTCCATAAATTGTGCAGTTGTTATTCAAATAACTTTCAATTCAAAAGTACACGTGCTATACATTGTAATAATAGAAGAGCAATCTTGGATTGAGCATACGTGGCTGGTGACATAGCAAAATTAATTGACCAATGCTTGTGGACGATTTGGTCAGAATGTTTCAGTTTGGTTGGAAAAATATTCACCAAATGACGGTCGCGGATGCTTTCCGTTCCTTTGCTTTGCTCTAATGAAACTTTGCATAAATGAAGTTAACCATTGGCTATTATTATTATTATTTTTATTATTATTATCATTATCATTATTATTATTATTATTATTATTAGTAGTAGTAGTAGTAGTAGTATTACAAAGGTGTTGTTTGGTATTTTGCTCATTCCAACTTTAAAATGGACCAATTTTTCAAATTCTTTTTCACTTGTAAACAGTTTGAGGGTCATTCGTTCAAAATATGGACAGTAGAGTAGAATACTGTCAGTCTGGCTGTCTGTTCGACGTTGCTCAATGTCGATGCCCGGTTATTGTACGACATGTCCGCTTGCATCTTTCTACCTGCATTCGTCCCCCTTTTCTTCTTCTTCTTCTTCTTCTTCTGCCGCTGCTGCTTCTGCTTTTGCCACCGGTCGTCGGTCAGCTGTGGACACTGGTTGACACTTTTATTATGCATACACGTTTGCCGCTTATTTTTCCCATAATCTCACAATGAATAATTTGTACCATTTTATTCTGCTTTATTTGTAATTTTTTTTTGCTTCTTTTTCATTGGAACATCCACATGGAATATAAATTATGAATGGATTTCTAGTGTTTTTAATTTTAATTTTTTATTTATTGAATATTTTTGTAAAATTTTGTATGAAACAAATCATTTGTTTTCATTTTCAGATTTCTCAGATTGAATTTCAACGTCAACAGAAGTTACTGTATATTTTGGAAAAAGCCTTGACAAAGAAAAAAAGCTGTTCGCATTCTTCAAAACAGTAAGTGCATATTCTTATGCTTTTTTTTTCTTTTTGCTCAAAATGAACTTAAAAATAACACTTTGCCACTTTTGTATCAAAATTGCATTTCAGTCAACTGTGAGGTTTAATTGTAATTTGAAATTAGCGCATCTTTTATATAAAAATGCAACTCTTCCAATATAACAAGTTAATTGAATTTCTTCCTCATTAGACAAACGTCAACGGTTGGTGCTTTGTGCTTCTTCTTCTTCTTCTTCTTTTTCTTCTTCTTCTTTTCCGTCCATTGAACGTGACTTTGTTCTTTGTTAACTTAATCATTAATCTATTAAGCAAACATATAATTCAATAAACCAATAAAATTCCTCTACCCTTTTATACCTATGCACAAATTCATATTCATATATACATATGCATGTGTATGGAAAGTGTGTAAATTTTACAAAAATTACATAACAAAATTTCTCTCTTATTGATCATTTAATTATTAATTTACTGCATACAAATTGATTTTTATATTAAATTTCATCAAACAACTGATTAGCAGAAAGCAATACATTGTTCTCATCTCTCATTTTGCTTGTCCTAATAAATGTCATTCAATCATTAAAATAAAATAAAGTAATGTAGCTTTCTTTTTCAAAAAATAAAAAGAAAATAGCACTCCAAACTATCATACGATATACAATTACAATGATGGAGCATCAAATTGTCATGAAAGTAGATTTTATTTTATTTTTAATGTAAGCTTGATTTGTTTAATTGGAAACGATAAAGATGCTATTGTTGACTTAAGTAAATTAGCATATTACTGTAGTTTGAAGTAGTGGAAGGAGATTGACTTCAGAATTCATTTTGCAAATTTTTTTTTCAATTCAAATACTTTAACTATTGTTCACAACTGAAAGCTTTATTATTAGATGGTTTTGTGTAACAATCTTTTTGTCAAATTACAGTAAGCTGTCTTCAATATTTTCAAGAAAAAGAGTAAAACTAACAAGCAAAAGTAGACGATCGTCATTTTTCACCATTTCATATAATAAATATGAATACATATATTTTGTTCTCTTGATTTAGTTGATTAAAGATTATAAATTTGCATAATAAGATAAGGCTAATAGAGAGTTAAAGAATGCACATTGAACATTCGCAGATAAGAGAAATCGTTTTTATGTCCATTTGATCAAGAAAATGATGATGAAAAATGAAAATTGATTTCAAAAAACTGATGCAAAAATATAATATAATAAATAAAATTATTTTCTTTATTTTTCAATGGGATGTTTATTAATTTTGAAAGTACAGTAAAATTTGTCGATCAGTTATTCAGCGTTTGAGAAGGGCATTCATTCATTTCTTCGTCAAGTCTGAAATTTGCATTTGCTGTGCTAATGCTGGATAATTGGGCAAGTCGTGCTTAGTAAGTTTGTGAATCAGTTGATCATATATCAACGAAGGATAAATCATTTGCAAATTGGAAAAAATCATGAGCTGAAAGAGAAAAAAATTCAAATTGTTCATCGTGATCAAAGATCCATAGACGAAGCTGCATCAGCGGTGTGCAACCATTTGGAATGATAATTTTTTTTTTCAAACAATTTTCACTAATTTTCAGAAGAAGTTTTCGATTGAACGGGATAATGGAATTTGAGAAAAAGCTACATTCATCCGCATCTTGCACTCACACCTCGCTTGTTAGCCATATCCACAGTGAGAGCATAAAAGCATGACAAAACTAAAAATCTCTCATTAGACATTTTGTATTTAGCCTTGCTGTGTGACGACCAAATGCTCGATTGCAAATGCAATTGAATTAATACATATGCCATGCATATTCACAAAAAAGAAGACAAGAATATGATGTGTCTCTGATGCAACTGTGATTTTTCTCTCTTTTTTTTCTCAACCAACTATTTCATCATTTAGACAATCTGCATTTAATTTTCTTGTCTGCTGGCTAGATATGACTTTATGAGTCAATCAATTGGCAACGTGTATGCTAATGAAGAAAAACAATCAGTCAATCAAAAAAAAAACAACATAAGCTTTATCCAATTTATTCAGCTTGTTCCGGTAGGATGCAGGTGAAGAAATCTAGTCAGTGAATTAGTTCTGAAGAGTATCTAGTTGAAATAACAGAGAAACAATGGAACATTGCCAAATGGCTGCAGTTCGGCGATGCACGATACCTGGTACGATAATTTCTGCCTGGCTTCATCTTCATCTTTTATTTCATAATTTGCTTTTTTGCAAAGCAAAAAAAATGCTTGCATAAAATTTTCAAATTGCACTACGCGTGCGCGTTTTGCAGTGCAGATACATGAATAGATCTGTTACAAACTGTTACAAAGTGCAATGACAAATTCTGGTTTGCCATACTTTGAAAATTTTGCCACCGAAAGGTGACTTGCCAATAATTAAAGACGTTGTTAATTAATGCAACGCCTGGTATGACCTGCAAGAGTTGGGTTCACCGTGGATACGTCGTCCAACACTGCTGACGTGCAGCGTGAGACAGGTCCAAAATTTTTGCCACAATTCATGACCCAAAATGTTCAGCAAAATTTTTGCTTAGGAATCACCAAACGGCTTGCAATTTTACGATTGTTATCATTGCTTTATGAAGCATCACGAGCAATTTATTAGTTCTGGTAAAAATGATAAAAATTAAAAATATTATAAATACATATATATAAATATATATATAATATCACCGCAGGAGCTTTGCCAATCAATTTGGTTAAAAGTGATTTTTGGAAATTTGACAGCCTGTTTTACCATAGCTAAACAATAACCTCGTCGAAACAGGTCGTCATTGGGCATTACGTCTGCACTGATTGTAGCCAGACGGAATAATTTTCCTTCACATCGTTGTGCCAGTTGTAATATTTAACTTTTCACATCTTCAATCTTTCTCCACTTTCTAAGATGTCTAACTCTGTGCTCAGCTTGGATGGATACTTTTTCTCTTTCTTTAATTTCAACTTTATCACATGCTCAATCCAACATCTGTAAGGCATGTCATTTTTCTTAATTATACCGTTGACATTTCATGTCCTTTCTTGTCTCAGCATTTACAAGAATCATTTATCATTGTTTTGAAGAAGAAAATTTACAATACTAATTCTTATTGAATAAAATTTAGCATAAATATAAATATGTATTATTATGAATTTTGAAAGGGTTGCATGTTGCATTGGAAAGTTTGTTCTTTATGCATGTTGGTTGTTGCTTTTAAAAAATATTGCAAATAGGCTTTTATATTGCAAATTGCTTAGAAAAGTTCATATTGTTGAACTTTCGATTTAGCTGATTTCGTAGCTTTTTCATTTCTGGACAAACAAGCTGCTTGAAAACGTTAGCCATTTCATTTTACGAAGCAACAAAATTTGAAAACAATTTTTTCCTTTCAATTTTTTACGAATCTGAAATCATTTTCAAAGTTATGTCGATATATTGTAAAAAAAAATAAATGGGCTTCTGTTTTTCTTTTTCTATTTTTTTATATAAATTTTATTTTTGAAATGTTGTTTGCCAGCTAAACAAGTGATTTATTTCGTTGAGAACAATTGCGTGGGCTTTTTTATTTTTCAATTGACTCGAATGGACGCTCTTGGCGCATTTGGCAAGCTTTATAATATCTCATTTTTAATTTATAGCCAAAGTTTTTTTTGATAATAATTTAAACACACGAACAACACATGTTTCAGTCTTTCAAAAATATCTTCTGCTCAACAACATTCTTGGTTGTAACCGTGAAACAGCGGCAACACTGGCAATCTGACAACAAATTCATCCATTGCTGACGTTTCCATACCAAATACTGTAGATGTTCATCTCATCAAGTGAGTAGGAAATTTTAACTTTTCTCAAAATTACACATAACAAACAAACAAACAAACAAACAAGCATTTTCTTCCTTACTTTCATCAATATTAAAATTTAACAACACCAACAAACACTGAATGTGCAAACATTTTCCATTGCATGTGTAAAATAAATAAAGTTTTTAAAAAATGTATAAATTTTTCAACTTTGACATCAGATATACATATATTTATATGTATATTTTATGCAAACATTTTTATCATTTATTAAAAAAGAAACATGAATAGAAAATTGAATTGAATTATCGAATATTTTATCTGTTAAAGTTGTGTGTATTGAAGAAGGAATAGATTCTTTTCGCGTGCAATTTGATAAATGTGCATGCACAATTTGTAACACTTTTTGCATAGCTGAAATTTATATTTTATTATTAAAAAATCCAAGCACTGTTTTGATTAGTTTTTGTTAAAAATAAACTAATTTGGTTAATATCAGTTTCACGGTTGCGATGTGATATTAAAAAATAGCAACAAATATGATGGTAGCATTAGTTGAAACATTATACACAAAATATAATAATACAATGCAGTAATGCGATAGTATCTTGAGAGAAGTAATCGTTTGAAGGAAAAGCAAATGATACAAAATCTGTTGACTAAATCAATTGATTTCAGCATTATAGCAAAGTTAAATAAGGTCAAAGTTTTGTTTAGTCACGGTATCATAGTTGTTTAATATCTTCCAAACAAACAGCTTGTTATAAGCTGTATTTAAAAGTTTTTTTTTTTTTCATTTTTCCTGTACTTTGAGCTCATTGGTTTTTTTTTCTTTTGGAAAATTTTTAAATGCTATTTATTTGTCAATAATTTTCTCAAACTTGTAGAATTATTTCCAAAAAGAAAAAACTTTTTAAAAAACACTAATTGCATTTAATTGTTTTTAGACTTTTAACTTCAATGAATTGAAGAAATTTACACTTTCTTATAATAAATGCAACTTTTGTCTTTAAAAGCATTGTCAAATTTCAAATATGCTATTAAAGTTGTCTCAAATATCCGTTGATTGTTTCCTATTTTTGTGCAAAAATCAAATAAAATCAGATGCGTTGTAAGGAAAATTTTAATGCATAGAGACTGCAACAGTATAACAGCAAGAGAGGATGATTTTCTGCCAATGCAATTCTATATTCATCAGCATGAGCTTAATTTTTAATTATTATCAATTTCAGATGTTGTTTAAAATAAAAATTCTTTTTTTAATTATTAATGTACATTATTTTTCATTTTTAGATATATGATCGAGAAATGATGAATCAAACAGACATAGGCAAACTTGGCATTCCCACTGTTACTACGGCATTGAACTCCGGTGGTCCTTTTTCTTCGAAAATTCACAGCTGGGGAAAGAGAAGTCGGAGCTGCAATGCCAGACAAGCTATTAACAGCATTCATGAAGATTCTGTAAGTAAAAAAAACAAAAATTGAATTGAATTTCAAAATGACGTAACATTCTATAAAGTAAAAAAAGAAATTGTAAAATTTTTCAATACTCATCAAACACAACCAACATTATAAATACTAAATTTATTTTTTTTTTTGTTTTTTTTCTGAAATTAATGGAACAACACACTGACTAAAAGTTATTGCTTTTTCAAGTCATGAATTGTGTATAAAATAATTGCAAATGTCATAAAAGTTTACTGCATTAGTTACATCACATTGCCACCATTGGAATAGCCAATTGCTGATTTCAGTTATATTTATCTTTAATTAGTTCGACTGAAATGACATTTGTTGTATACTGATGATCTTTGATGATTTAAAAAGAAAAAAAAATCTTCATTTAAATAATATAATACGAGATATTTGCTTGTTCAAACAATTCAGATGGTAATTGAAATGACATCTTCACTTATGTAAAAAGGATACATAGAACGGAAAATTTACTTTACTATACTGCCAAACCACTATCACAACCACTATCACTGCACGTTTGCTACGTGACCTGGAGCATATGAAATTTCAAGAGTTGAAGATTAAATTTTTCATTTATATATTAAGCATAAATGCGCTTCTTTGTATTGAAATTTGCTTATTCATTAATTTTGCTCTACATTAATTTATTGTTTGCTGTAAAAGAAAAACCAAAAAAAAAAAAAACAATTTCTTTCCTTTCCCGTACTCTTTCTACCCTCGTGACATTGATTTGCTGTTGTTTTCTAGGATACCCTTTTTTCTGCACAAAATTCGTTCGTTGTGAAAATTTGCCTTGAAGACAATAAATCTATGATGAAAAAAAATTCAGACACAAACGATGGAATTGTGGAAACTGTAACCGCAGTCAAAGGTGTTACTCTGAAAGATGCTCTCGTGGGTGTTGTGAAAAAGTACCATTTGAACATGGATCAAATTCATGTATTTCTCAAATCTTCCAACACCCCTTTGCCTCTGGAAACAGATTCGTCTTTTCTTGGTGGTTTGAAAGTGTTTTTAAGAAGTATTTGATATTTTTTTTTAAATCAAAAAATATACATATTTAAGTTCAAAAGTTATAATTGAAAATGAAGAAGATGCAATACGTATCTATTTATTTTGTTATAAGATGCAGATTATAATATTCAATTGAACATGAATAAGTTTCAATTAAACGATAAAATACTTTAGGATTATTTTACATTTAATATTGCATTTCTATTTTTAGATAAGGAAGATGATTCGCCGTTTAGTAAAAATCCAATGTATCACAGTAATAAAAGCAATGTCAGTATGGCAGGAAGCAGCAGTTCAAGCAGTTCTGCCAAGTTGGAAGTCGCGATGAACGGAAAGCCAGAAAGAAAATTGTCTCTGGGGACGGTAATACTGTTTTTATTAATATTAATATTTTTCAAAGTTAAGTTGGTACACACGTAATATGATAAAATAATCCGCGAAGAAAGGAAGAATTTAAAAAAAATATTACATTCATAATTTGAATAATAATAATAATAATAATAAGTGTTCATGTAATGTAATGTAATGTAATGTAATGCGGAAACATGTATATGTGTGTGTGTGTGTGTGTGTGTGTGTTTTTGTGTATTGGATAATGATTTTTTGAAATATTTTATTATTTGGGAAGTGAATTTTTTTTATTTTTTAAAGAGTATCCAAGGAAAACAAAAATCAAATTAAGTTTTATTGTTGATCACAATCGCTTGAATATACTTTCTTAAAACTATTAATGAAATTGACGGCTAGAAACAAGAAAGTGAAGTGTTTTCGAACACTTATTACATTTTTCGCAGTTAAAATGCTCTTGCGTCTGCTTTGCGTTGCCAGTTGCGAGTTTAGTTTTTGAGGAAGGGAACAATTTGTTGGTGGTTTTTATTGCCGCCTATCTTTATTAGCTATTTCAACTGATTTTAATGTCTGTTGGTGGAAAGCCTCCATTTTGACTTAATGAAAGTTTTTCCAGAAAAATCACTGCCATTGATCTGAACTGCAGATGCAATGTCTGTCAAGTTTAAAATTTTCAGCGTAGTTCAATTTTGAAAGATAATCGAAGTTTATAGTCTTTTACATGCTTAGATTACTTTTACAGCTTGCTTGCTTGCCTGCTTGCGTAAAAGGCAAACTTTGCTGAATGCCCCTTCTGACACTGTGCAGCAAAGGTAGATGGATAGTTTCTTGTTTCTGTAAGAAACTAATCTTGAACTTTTTGCTAAGTTTACTTTCTGATAGACCCACTCTGATAAAATGCCTTACTTTGAAACGTTTTGTTAATTTTGACGCGATTCAAGAAAGCGTTTCATCATTTCACAAAGGTGGTTATTTGTTGAATGGCTAGGCTTTGCAAGAAAAAGCAAGTAAGTAATCTGCATATCAATTTTTTCCATATTTATTAAATAATACAATGCAAGTTGGCGTTCTAATTTAAATATTTGGTCATCATAAACAACGCTCGTCAGTGATAATTGTAGTCGACGTGACCAGGATGAATAAAGTTTTGCTTAACTCTATTGTTTGCTGCTTATTATTATTATTATTATTATTATTATTACAAGTTAATATACTATAGTGTATGATTGTTGAACAAGACTGTTTTTTTTTCTTGGAAAATTTTTAAACGATATATTTGCTTATTCATCATCACATTAAACAAAAAACTTTTTTAAGCCGTCAGACTTGTTCGTATCACTTACCTGTTTGTGTAAAGAAAATGATACAACTGGAAATTAATTATACTATTGGTTGGTCATTTGTAATGAATAAAGCAATTTAAACTGTTTTATTATTTTATTATTATACAGGATAAATAGTATTTTGTTCTCTGAAACTGCAATACAATGCTAATTTTGGCATAGTGAAGAAAAGTATATGTTTATAGCAGTTGAAGTATTTAGAAAGATGCACACAGACACACACATACACTTTCTCTTTCTGAGCTAGTAATAATAACTGGTTAATACTGGTAAAACATTTAAACAGCAAAAACATTATGCATCATCAAGAATCTTAGCATTTCTTTCAATTTGATAGTTGACATGACATATTCTAACATATTACATGCATTGCGTTATATTAAACTAAACTATCTTTGACAGTGCATTTGAAATGTTTAATTACATAAAAAAATTTTTGGCATAATTTACATTTATGAGATAAAAAGGAATTTTAAAATAAATTAACAAAATTTGTTGTAGAAAATCTTTACAATATTTAGTAAATTTCCGATGTTGGACTTGCATAGTTTATGCAAATTTGAATTATAAAAAGTTGAAACATTATTATTATTATTATTATTAAAGAAAATTATTAATAATGTATTAAAAAGAATATTCATTCATATTTTAAATATCTCGATGTTGAGCTTATTTATATAAAATAAATGTATGTAGCGATGTTGATTTGAGAAGAAATTAAACAACATGTTAAAATGTCATTGTTGGCTATTTTCAATGTTAACCTTGAAACCTTGTTTTTGTTTTTGCAGACAAAATTTTATTTTCATTGTTAAGAGTAAAGATGCATGCATTTATTTCAGTAGTTGAGAAAACTGAAACTTATTCATCCGTAAAAATTGCCTAGTTTGTAGCAATTGAGCAAGTTGCATCAGTGCATATATAAATACATGCATATATATATATATATATATATATATATATATATATATATGCATACATATATGTATGTATGTATACAGAGTCCGGTTTCAGATGAATTACTTTTCAAAAATTAAAAATAATGGCAGTTTTAAATTGCTAAAGCTTACTGTAAACTGCTCTGCTGTGGCCGGTTCTTATTACTTGAACTTGGCGTGGCATTTAGCGTCTGGCAGAGTTAGACGTTATTTCTAAATGGCCACTTTGAGATGACAAGTTGTGCCCTAGAGGAAATAGCGGTCGCTTGTAATATGTGCCTTTCTGGTATAATGTCCGTGTCTTCCTCAAAACGTTGAAATCCATTTTGAAGCATTTAGGCCGCCAAGTGTTTTGACCGTATTTGATCAGCATACTTTTTCTTGCGCTTTCAGACGCACGCACTAATCAAACAACACAACCAGACAAGACAAGACAGGGCCAACGACGCCCTGCAGTTGAAAATTATTCTTATTCAATATATATATATATATATATATATATATCAATTTTTTTTCATTTTCATTGTTCACCAAGCAAGACGTACGGTATATGTCTTTCTTTTCAGATTTCCAAGCGCAAAAGCGAAAAGCTGGCATTAATCAACGAGCCCAGCGGTCACGTGGAAAGAACAGACAACATGCTCAACAGCACTGATGCCACCTTATTGTTAACCGCTTCAATGGCACCTGGCACGGATTCGATCAGCGCTCGCAAGGAACGTTCCCGCTCTCATGGACGTTTAAGTCAAATTTTTCCCAATCCATTCAAAGTGGTATTTAAATTTATTTGCAAAAAAAGCAAGAAATGACAATGACAAAAATTGCATGCTTGCTTGTTTTTGTTCAGGTGGACCGTGCTGAAATATTGGACAATCTTATCGAATTGCAAGAAGAGGGTCTGCATACGGCTGCTAGCTTGTTGCAAGATCCAAGCATACCGTCCTCGCATAAAACTCTCGCGTTGGAAGATCGTTGGCAAGACATTGTGAAAAACAATGAAGTAGAAGCGATTTTAATTTTCACGTTTGCATTAATTATTTTTATTTTTATTTTTTTTTCATTTAGGATTTGAACAGAAAACAGCAAAAGCAACAGGAAGGTCTGTGGGAGTTGATCTCTACAGAATTGGATTACATTTGCAAACTGGGCTCCATTGTCGAACTGCAAAGCTGTGTTGTCTCGTTGCAACAAGAAGGTATTGGTCTCGACATTGAAGTGGACAGCGTTTTTGGAAACATCAGTGAAATATGCCGAGCAAATTTGGGATTTTGGGTACACTGCGTACTGCCGTTGTTGCAGTTCACCAGGCAAACCGGTGAGCCGTTGGATCCTACAAAAATGGAACCTGGCTTTCACAAATTTGACCAATTATTTCGTCCCTACATACCATATTGTCTTTCTCACGTCGACATTTTATGCTACATTCGTCAAAAGTTGAAAGAAAGCGACTTTTTCAGAGATTTAATTGTCGTAAGTAAACTTTATTTCATTTTTAATTTTTCTTTTTAAATCCAATAAACATGTAATTGCAATTTGCCGAGGCTTAATTGCATTTCTACTATTATTATTGCTAATAGCAGCTTTTGTAATATGAAATAAATTGATTTCAAAGAAAGAATAGAAAGGAGTAAAATTGTGAGTAAAATTAAAATTTTTTTGTTTTTTTTTCTATAGTGGATTCAATCAAGAAAAGCATTCGGCCGTCTGCATTTGACTGATTTGTTGGCAAAACCAATGCAGCGTCTAACAAAATATCCTCTACTACTGAAAGCGGTTCTTCAAAATACAATAGATTCTTTGAGCAGAACATCGTTGACTAATATGGTAAGCTATTTTGGGTTTGTTTTTCCTTTCCGCACTATGCCTACTTATTAAGCATTGCTAGTATCTCAGCCAACAATTAAGACAATTTTATTGCTGTTTTAAAATTACAAAACTTTTTACCAACAACAAACTTGCAAAATTATTTACATCTAATTTTGTACATTCTTATAACATTTACTGTGAATATAAATATAAAAATTTAAATGTGCTATTGTGTTGCAATGAAAAATAATATATCTAATAATCTAATAAAATAATCTAATATCTAATGAACAACAGAACTTTCAAATTTGATCATGCAACAATTTTTTCTGTCAGTTGCGACAGTCATTTCGATTCAATTAGAACATTTCAACAGCTTTGTCACTACTATTAAATGATTAAAAAAAATTTCAATCCATTAAAATTATCAATTTTTCTTATTCAATTATAGTTGCTCCACTAGTGCTAACTGTTAGTTTCTATCGACTGAGAAAGAAAAAATAATTAAATTGTGTCCGAGCTGCAGTTGTTTCTTTTCATTTATGTGAAATGTTATGCATTACTGTTGAAAGGATTATGAGGAATTAAGAACAGTTGATTGCTGCGTTTTTTTTTCTGAATTAAATAATTAAACTAGTCACAAGTAGGCTTTTGATGTATTGTAAGAATTACCATTGCAAAGTTACGTCATTCAGAATTGTACAGTATGTCAAGATTGCTCGGAATGCCCAGCTTGTGGTATTTGAAATTCGTATGCATCAAATTCTGCAATCTGAGTTGTTGTAAACTGACTGAATTGATTAATCAGTTCAATATCTTCTTATTGTTCAAAGTTGCAATTACACTACTGATTGGATTAAGTTATCGATTACATTTACATCTATATTAATCTTAAGCCAAAATGAACTATGGAAATACAATAATATATTGTAAATGAACAAAAAAAAACAGAAAAAAAATTTATTGTACTATTTTATTGTTATATTCATTCAATGGTCAATGAGATTCTGTTGCATATTTTCAGATATTGCTATCCTGTTTGTTTGATGTGCTTAAGCTTTTTTGTCGTTGTCCTTGTTACAAGCCCTTGTTTACGAGCTTGTCGTAATTCTTGCCAATAAACTGTATTACCAATTCAACGTTCAACCAAATGTATTTTATTAATTAATTGTTCTTTGTTTCTTATTTGATTTTGTTGTTAAATTGTAAAGCTTCATTTTGCAGAAAATAGCCGAACAACAAACGGCTGATTTATTTTTAAATTAAATATTCAATTTCTTTGGAAAATATATTTATTATGATATTTTTAAGGGTCATTGTTAATTCATAAATTGTAAAACAGTTTTGTCCATGTTGTTTTATCTATTTAATAATTTGTGCACTCGTTTAATACTGTATCTGATGAAGTTAACTGTAAACTTATGCGCATACGAAATTATTTGCTGGTTATTTAATTTGAAAATTATTGTTATAGCAAAATTTTCAATTATTTACTGATCTGATATTTCTTTTCTTTTTTTTTTTTTTTTAGATTGAAAAAGCCGAAGAATTCGCTTCGCGTGTGAACATCGAACTCTGCTTCAAACAACACTACGATGCACTTTGTTCAATTATGCAATGCATCGATAGTTACGAAGCAATTGATTCCGCAAATGACGAGCTTGAAAAATTTGTCAAAGAATTCTCTGTGGTGGATTTGACTTTGCCGATGCCTGACTGCAGACCTGGTCTTCTGCGTCGACAATTGATAAGAGGCGAATTGCGAATGAGAGAAAGCTATACCAAAGTTTGTCATTCAATTGTGTTATTAAAATAATTATCTCTTGTCCTTCCATTTTAATTAGATTGTCTGAATTTTTAGACGGATGTTACTTGCATTCTTTTCACTGACATGCTGCTCGTCTGCAAGCAGACAGCACGTAAAGGTGATCGTCCAAGAGTGAAAATTATTCGACCCCCGTATGATGTGGAGAATGTTGTAGTGAAAAAATTGAGAGAGTCCAGTACGAATCAATTTCCTTCCATTGACGTTTAATTTTGTGCATGCATTTGCAGCATGTGTGTAAATTTTGATCTCATTTTAGATGGATTCATGTTTCTTTATTTGAACAAGTTTCGAGTAGCCGCTTATGCTTGCGTTTTTCACACCAGTTCGCTCGAAGATACGTACCGGTGGCTAGAGGCATTTCACACAGCCAAGGTTAATTTGCTAGGTCGAAAAAATAATCATAATAATTATTTTATTTCCTCATAACTTCTCCTCTTTAATTTCCACGTAAATCAGTATAATAGATTTATTCGATTATGCATGTAGGAGTATTTTTAGCTGCATATCAAAATGTGATGAATTAATTCATTTCAGTCGAGTTCAATTTAAAATTTTATCCATTTCAAATTTACTGAAGTATAAATAAAAGCTTAAGAAAAAAAAACTGAGCAGCGTTGCTGCATTTATTTATGTTACTTTAAGGAAGAATATGGATATTTACGAACAATAGATCATGCAGGCTATGGTTTTCCACCGAACTTGAAGCCAAGTGCAGAAAAGATGGCAGAAACTGTTCGCATAACACAAGCAGAAATGAAAACATTAAACGACGCTTCGTATGCTGGCAGTTCGTACAGGGGATCGTTGGCGAAAAGAATTGCTGCAGCTCGTCAAGATCGTATTATTCCTTGCCGTCGAACAAGCATGGGCGCGGTGGATTGTCGTACCAGTGGACCTGCTTCTGCAGTGGATGTCAATCATCGAAAATGCAACAGTATGGATACCACAACTTTACCTTCAAATGAATGTCACACTGAACAAGCACGACGCAAGCTCTCTGATAAAGGGATAAAGTTGGCTGAGCAATTGCCATTAGAATCGTTCTCTGCATATGCGGCTTCAACAGCGATCGACAGTGTCAGCAACCGTTTATATGAAGCCCTTGAGCCAACCGTTGATACAGATCAGTTGAAGCATTGTTACGCGAATACAAAATTGGAACCGACAAAAGCTGACGCAGTTGTTCCACGATCACCGTTCAATCTGCCAAACTTTTTTCCAGTGCAGCGAATGTTCCCGGTAGATGTGGCACATCACGGCAAATCCAAACGAGACGACACGATCACAAATTCCGCACATCACCATCAACAAGATGAATCACTGTCTTGGATGCAGCAGATCAGTGAATTGGGAAATTTTTCATTGTCTAGCCGACGACTGGAACGTCGTTATCATACAGCTGATGGCATTGAGGTTTTGAAACCGAAAAGCATGCCAACTGCAAATATTCTGAAAAGATTCTCGTGGAGCACTGCTGCTGGAACATCTGGCTTAGCTCGAGCTAGACAGCCTGCAGTCAGTCAAACCACCTGTCGAAAGGCAAGTTCCAGTACGGCTAGCTCTGAATCCTGCTGCAGCTCATCAGGCATCTCAAGCAGTAGTTCTCATTTGCAAGCAAGCCAAAGTGAAAATGAACTACTGTTGGAAGCACCGTTGCAAGCATTTCGCGATGTCATCAAAAACCGAAAGCTGTCTTTCGCTCCACCGTCTGAAGCAACTGACGTCGATAATTTGCAAGATCTGACCAAAATTAACAGACACGTTTCGTCTGTATTTGTTGGCGATGCAACTGCAGAACAAACTCAACAACCTGCATCACCGTCCACTGCATCGACATCTTCATCATGCACTATCTGTCCTACTAGACTTGACAAAGCGAATCGAGAAACAGATAATGAAGATGAAACGGAACGTGATTACACTTCTGACGAGCAAACTGCTACAACAAAAGCATCGCATACTAGCAACATTGATGAAAGTTCAGCACCAACTGCGAGCTTACGACGACGAACACGTCCACGTGAAGATTTGTTCAAAATTATTTTAGAAGCACAACTTGAATCATCGTAAGAATTTTACAAAAATTCAATTTCATTTTTTAAAAATTATTTTCATGCATATCATTAATTTTATTTAGAAATGTTTAACGCCACGCATAACCGCTTTTCAAAAAATATAGATATGTCTTCAACTGTTTTGCCTTTCCTTGTTTCTCTTTTGATGGTTTGTGATTTCACGGCACGAAGCAGTCAATTTGAAGTACCTGAGCAGTTTTTCATCGCTATATAATGATAGACGGCACTGCTTGGATTAAGCCAATCATTGCCAGCCAGTATTGCATTTAATTAATCATTTATTCTTTTATTCAAATTTAGATTACTGAAAAACGGGAAACTTGTTCTGCTTGACTAACACTGATCCGTAATAAATAAAGCTTTTCTCTTTATAATAAACTTAACTTCGGTGAAAACAGCTGACATTCCGACAAAAAATATTGTAAAACAGAACAAAAATAAATATATAATTTTTGATATTACTGCATATTTAATGCTGTTTGAAAAATTTATTAATATGTAAACTGCAATTAAAAAAATTGAGCAACAGTTTGAAGCTTCTCTTTGTGCATGCATGCATAATAAAGCCACTTCTTTTGCTCGTGCAAACAGAAACACATTGAACACTGTATGCACAACTAGCGATGTCGATTAGCTCGTCAATACGATCAGCTCATGTTCAACTTTATGCTTGTTTTAAGATGTTTGTTTTCTCCTTCGGTTGCCTTGCAATGATAAATTGAATAATTGAATCACTTACCTTCGAATTGAATTGAACTTTGTCTACGAAAATATCATGTCACCTGCTATATAAATCTGTTATCTGTTAGAAATTCTTCAACAAACTGTTATTGTTTCTGCAGACAGTCAATTTTACTTTATCAGTAAGTAAATTAATGGAAATTCCTAAGTTACATTAATTTTGAAAATAATATAAGACGACTGTTTTTCCAGAAAACATTTATTGTAACATTGCTATTTCTTCTAGCAGCAACACTCTCTGCATCAGTAAAGTGATACAGTATGCAAAAATCAGAAATGACTATAACCAACGAATTTGTGCCGTAGAACAAACAATAATTGGCTTGTTACCTTGGCCAAGAATGTGAAGAGATTAATTATTTGTGTAGCCAGCAAATGATATGGATGAACAAAATTGAAACTTAATTGAGCTAACAGAAACGATGCCCAATAGTCCCATTGCATTGCATTTAATAGTAAAAGATCAATTGATGATGAAACAATTCATAATGACAAAGTGACAATAAGCTAAAGTATTTGATGCATCTCAGTATTGCTGTTTGGTTCAAGTAAACATGCAGTTAGTTGATCAGAACAGAAAGTTCCTCCAATACAGTTCAACAGTTGCTTCAAGTGAGAAAGTTCATTATTTCGCATGCTGTCCAGCAAAGTTATAACTTCAAACGTCACCAGACTTAGAGAAGAGTAGGTGAAACCATTGGTAGATTACAGAATTAAAGAAAAAAACTGCCTCTTGATGGCTCTGTTGCGGCAATAAAAATAAATATTATCAAGCAAGCAATGTTGCGTAAACAATCACTTTGCTCATTTTTGTGTGAACAGACGTGTTACTCATCTGTGTAGACAAAGTATTTATTATGTTTGTAAATTTCTTTGAAATGTGAAGATGAAAATTTTGTACGCTTCATCTAAGTGTTTAATTTTGTCACATTGTCTAAAAGCTGCTAAAATAAGAGTGCATGATGTTTCCTCGCAATGATAAATATTTCTACCAATGAGTAAACAGACGTAGAAAGCATTTTTCAAAGCACAATAATATATTTGCATTGCTATCGGCTCGTCGTCATGCGGGGAACATTGAACAAAATTGAAATCACTCCATTGACGATCAGCGTGTTTGCCGATTGACTGCTATACACACTGCAAACAGTCTGTTCATTCTGCTTTGAATTTGCATCTCAACTTTAAAACACTGCCTACCTGCCCTAGCTGCGCTAACCAGAAGTAAATTTGAACAATTTGTCATTTAAACTTGATTGTCCGATTTTACCGTAATACTTTTCATTTTTTGGATGTTTTTTTTTGTACAGCAATTAACCTCATTTTCATGCAATTATTGAATGACCTGTTTAACTTTTATTTTGCTAACTCAAAGTCCGTAATATGTTTCTATTGTATTATTTGGTTTAACGTGAATTAGTGATTTTTTAAAAACTACCAACTGCCTATGTACAACTTGTAAACATTAGTCAACAGAAACATATATTCTTCTTTGCTTGTGTTTCAAGAATGCGGTGCTTTTGGATGTGAAGAGTCATTTGCAGGATGTTAGAAATAAAATCTTCATTTCATAGGCGTTTTCTGAAATTGCATTACCTACTACCGATATTAACAGTCATGAAAGTGAAAGCTCAGTTCAATAGTGAAAGCATTTGTCAATCAACATTTTAATGATTATCCTCGAGAACTTATACTTATTTGAACGAAGCCTAGTCTTAACGTGCTTTATTTTAAAGTTATTATTTAAATAAGGATGTTTTTTTTTATTGCAAACTGCTGTTCTAATTTGTATTTGTATTAAAATATTTTGTTAATAACTTTTCCAATAACGTTTTCACGCGATATTGATACATATTTTTCTAATTGAAAATTTAAATCTTACATTGGTGTACAAAGATCTTTTGCTGATTTCTTTTACCGAAAGTACATAAAGTTTAGAAATTGACAAATGATGGACAAACTGCATGCAGATCACGTTGAAATATTACTTGATAACTTTGATTCCGTTGGATTGCTGAAAAAATTAACATTTTTTCGGCATATTTTGTTTGTAAGCGTGTACACTTTCGTCGACATTTTTCGTTACGACACGCTTGTCTTGGTTTTATCTTAACGTTCGTTAGTCAATTTTAATAAATTAAAGTCTGTGCTTCTTTTCAAACGGCCAACTAGGTCCGTCTATGCAGCATTTATATCAGAAGGATGAAGCTGACCAGCTGCTGATATTGCCGAATGAATTTGAATTAATTCACTGTAAAGTCTTTGACCTTGCTGAGCTCGCCGCTGGCCTGTACCGACAGTACTCCCACAAGGCACGTTTTCAGCAAACAGTTAGCAAATGCGTGTAAGCATCATAGCACAAAGCAAAAATCACGGCAATGTTCGAAGAAAGAGCGTCAACTGCAATTTCTATGTGTTGTGTGTCGTGTCCAACGTGCAAGTCAAATTCCTTAACCTCATTCCGTGGTTGCTGTTCAAACGCAGACTCAACTTTTCAGTGCAAATTATTACAAAAAGAACGTATTTATCCAATTCATTGTAAAAAAAAAAGAAATTGCATACAACTAATATATATTGCTTTTTTTGCGTTAAGCTGAAAATGAAAAATGAAAATTAATATATGCTATTCTCGTTACTAAAACAGAACCATTTAGTGTAGCTGCTATCCAAAAACTTAAACAAATTCTGCTCGAATTATGTTTGAAATTTTGTGAACATTGTGAACGAAAGCAAGTGGATAATCTAAAACACAATAACAATTCTGCCATCAAGTCAACTCAGACAAACTGACCATCAAGCATTGTCTAGTTGCTCAAAACAAACGTCCAGGTGACGCTACATCTTTGCATTCTTGCGGAAGATTCAAATAACTCGTTACATTGCATCTCAACTTTAAAAAACTACCCATAAATTTCCATAAATTAAACTGCGCGTTATTTATTTGTGTAAGTACTTCTTATCACTATTTATGCTCGATGTGCGTTTAGTATGTTGTGACACCATTTACAGTACACATTTTAAAAGTGCTTTTACGGAATAAATAAGATTTTAAATGTAAATAAATTCAAATGATTAGTTTCAAGCATTATTTTATGTTTTCATTTAAAAACAATAACAAAATGATGCTTCTAGTTATTAATTACAGTAACTATTTTACATGAAGTTGAATAATCAAAAAGCATAGGTTAAAAAATTTTTTTAGCATAATTTAAACAATATCAGTTATTTTTATACTTTGATGTCGTTGGTTTTGAAAATCTTGTCTAAGTACTCATGAGCAAATTATATAAACTCTTTTGTATTTGATCTTCATTTTCTTTATACTGTATTCTTGATAGATACTCCTCGCTTAGCGTACTTTTATTGCATTTTTCGAAATGGTTTACAATCCAAATTTTGAAAATGTTGGAATGGCATTTGTTCAGCATTTTTACAATTTGTTTGATGTCGGCAGCGGTGACCAACGAAAGGCGTCAATAGCCGATCTGTATGACGTACGTGATTTCAGTCATTTTCAATCTTCTAAAGTTTTTATCCCATCTCTATACATATGTGAATTTGCTTGTTTTTGTTACGTTTTATGATATATATATATATATATATATATATATATATATTTCAATTCTGTTATCTTTCTGCTATATTTTTGTTTTCTTTTAAGCATCATAATTAAATATTTCCATTTTTGATGATTATGCATTGTAAACTTATCAAATTGTGGCTTTGTTAAGTAATATTTTTTAACACGATTTTTTCAGTAGGATTTGTTTTAATTATAAGTTTTTAGCATTGGAAATGTTATTTAATGAAACAATGAAACGTTGTTTAATATTGAAAATTTTTGCTTTTCAGAATGAAAATTCATATGTCACTTTTGAAGGCAATCAAATTAAAGGGAAGAATGCTGTGCTGGAAATGTATGGAGTAAGTATTTCAGTGCTGCAATAAATTTAGTTGAATTACAGCGTGTTGTTTTAAGGGTTTGCCGTTTCGAAGCATTCAGCGTGTATTGACAAAAGTTGACTGCCAACCGCTTGAAGATGGTAGTATTTTGGTCGTGGTCTTAGGTCAACTGAAGGTTAGTATCTTTTTTCTGAGTAGGAATGACGTAAATTCAAAACTGATGGTTTTTGTATAGCCTTCTACTAGTGGAAACTTTGTACTGTTAGAAGTTTTCAGTAAAAAACGGCAGATTGTTTTAAGCTTTTTACTGATGATTTGCGAAAGCGCAAATCTGATTTGTAATGGCAGCTTATTTGTATCTTTTATTCTCTTGTTTTAGACTGATGATGATCCTCCGCAAGGTTACAATCATACGTTCATTTTGCGCCAGCACGCAGGGCATGGACAATATTTTATATCAAACGAAGTTTTTCGTCTTAGTTTGCACAACTTGTAGTTGTTGGCAGTCTGCTGAAATGGCCAATATCTATTTAATTATTTAGAATTAAACATCAACGCTGATTGAGTCATTACGCATGATTATTGCTTTTTTATTTTTGTGCAGTTTAGTGTAATCTTTACTGGATTAAATAAATGGGGTGCATTTTAATTATTTATTGATTTAAAAATAATGTTTATATTTACTTTTCAGTAAAAACTTAGTCTTAAGTTAGTAGTTGCAATTTGTACTTTCAGTTTATTACCAAGTGAAAATACAAAGCAATGAAACTTGTTAGAGAAAACAGTGTAGTATTTTTAGTGTTCTTTAGGATTTTAAATGGAGAGTAACAATAGCTTTTTATGCTTTGAATTGGCACGAACTTTTCATTTTGACCTAAGACAAATCTTTGTATTACGGCCGGGATTGTGTTAATGATTTGTTAATGTGATGTGATTGTGATTTGTGTTTAGTGTGTAAATGAAAACAGAAAACTGTTGTGACACGTGTATTTTAAATGGGAAAAATGAGAGTGCGTCAAACATCAAGTTGCGTAACGGACACTTCATGGAATGCCTGACATTTGATACAGTAACAGAGAAAAGTAGGCATTATTTTTTATGGCTACTTTTGGAAATAGTGTGGTGATAGCTGTGCTCATGCCGTGAAGTACTGGCATTTAAGCAACAGAGCAAAGTCAAACTCGTATCAGAATTATTTAAAAGTTAGGGCGTGAATTAATCTTACGGCTGTGCTTGACTAATCAATCAGCGGTTCGCTTGTTTGCTCGCTCAACGTGCATTGACGCCTTGACGTAACGCCAGACCTGCGTAACGTGGAAAATCTGAGTTTCTGCGTATGTAACTGTAGACTTGCACAGTTTTTTATCTGACGATTATGTCTCCACATAAAATATTTCTGTGTTAACATGCTAAATAGCTTACGACTGCTAAGTTTATTTAAAGTAAAGTAATTAAATAAAGGTGTAGTACTTGTAATCATTTAACGACGATATCAAACAACGATATGTCGACTGCTTCGTGAAATGAATGGGCTTCAACGGCTTTTCTGCTTGGTGCAGCCGTCCATTGCTTTCCATCTGTTGGTATCATCATCAAAATGCTTTACTTTTATCCCAGCCGCGTTCATAAATACTTTTCAAAAGAATGTCAACCAACAGTTGCTTTGTTTGTCTTACGTTTTAGCTAACAATTTTACAAGATTTATGCATAAGATGCTTTTCTGTTTGTCAGAAATTGTTCTGATGATTAGCTAAAGGCTATTCAAGTATAAAGGGAAAATCTACAAATGATAAATTGTCCACAGCTGCAGTTTTCAGATAAAACTAGGAGTGACAACTACTTAATGTTAGCATTGAAATATATTTCTAATTTCGCCTGACCATTCTTTGAAAATCTTTCTTGTTTGAAATCAAAGATTTTTATTTAATCCTTAATATGTTTCTTTTTCTCTCTTTCACTAGTGTTATTGTTTTTTTTCTTAGTTTTATTTAAATAAAAAATAAATTTTGGATTTTACTCACAAAGAAAGAAACATTTGTTTATACATTTTGTGTAAATTGTGTAAAATATGCTTTTCAATATTGATACTGAACCGACTTTACAGTTGACTAATACTCAAGTTGCAATACATGTATTTCAGTGATAAGGAGATGTTGAACATTTGAAATCTAAACAACATTTTTATTCTTTATCTGATCTATTGCATTTTCAAAATTATTTTACACAACAACAGAATGTTAAACTATGCGAAAGGTTTTATGTTAAAGTTTTCTTGATTACACTTGCATCCGTTATCATCTATATCTATGTATTAGCCCTGGCTGTGCTCTTCACCGTATCATTATTGCTAATTATTCTGATCGGCAGGCATGTCCTGGCTGTATTTGTTGGCTTTTTGGCGTCTTTTCTAATAACTGTATCCGAAGGATGTGCGGCGATTGAACAATGGAATATACGTGAAATATATTTGTGACTGCGTATATTTGATTTCCAGTCATTGTTCATAATTCAACGCAATTCAGAACGACATAAAGGAAAGTGAATTACAATGAAATAAAGACATCTATTCAATTATGTTCTACATTTACAGGTAATTGTTAACTGCTTAAACATTTTGCAGAGAATAGAGATATTGAATTCGTAGTTTACTAACATTATTAAATTTTCTTGTGTGTCTAATTTCTGAACTTTAGTGAACATTCTACTTTTAGTTTGTTATGAAAATTTTTTGAGATTACTGTAAAATTTAGTTTTAAAAATTAAGGTACTTCATAGTTGAGCTTTACATCGGCAGACCTGAATCGAATTACATTCTCTCCGCCTTGTTTTTCTAGTAAGAAAATGAACGTTTGACCTTTTAGTGCACAACTATATAAGATAATGTAACATATCTTCAGAAATTTTGATCTGTCATAATTTTCGAAAGTTTGGAATTTCTTCTTCACAACTACTCATCTGTTTGAAATGAAACTTTGGAAAATTTTACTTTTGAGTAGCATTTCCTTAATTTTTGAAAAAAAATTTTCTCTCGAAAATTTCAAAATTTTCTGATCTATAGACTTGGTTGTTTTGCGAAAAATGGTAAAAAATTTGTTTTCAAAATTTGGACTTTTTTTGATTGCTACATCTTTATATTAATAATTTATTGTGTTTTTGAAAGTTTCATCGAAAACAATCCAGTAGTTGTGGAATAAATGATTTTCAAAATTCGTATTGCCTATGTGAATACATAGCGAAGTTGTCAGTTTTTTCCTAATATCTCGCGAAATACTTAACGAGGAGGGGTGGGGATAGGTTCATTGTGTTTGTCAAATTGTTCCGAATCGATTAATACCCATGATGTCCATTTTCGTGAAAATCACTTTTTCTCGAAAATTTCAAAATTTTCTGATCTATAGACTTATTTGGTTGTTTTGCGAAAAATGGTAAAAAACTTGTTTTCAAAATTTGGACTTTTTTTGATTGCTATACTTTTATATTGATAAATTATTCTATTTTGCGGAGTTTCAGCGCAAACGTCCCAGTAGTTGGGGAATAAATGGCCGCTAAATTTGGCATTGCCTGTGTTAATACATTTGTTTAGGTGCACGTCAGCAATTCTCTTTCAACCGAACTTTGAGACTTTTCTTTGTTACATGCAGTCATTTCATGGAATGAAGTCTCCATTACCATCTTTATTACTAATCAACTTTTTCATACATAACAAAAGTGTGGTTAGTTTAATTTAATTTCGCTGTTTAAGAATGATGAAATGGCGCTTTGCATAAGGAGTTGGAAACGTACTAGCCGGGGGACAAAGTTGATCAGAAATGCAAGAAAATTAAATTTATTGCTCATTCATGTCAAATTAATATGCATGTGTTGTGTATTATTTTTTTGTTTCCTTAAAGTTATACACAAGTAAGTAGAGTATACGTTATTCTCTTATTCTTAAGATGTTATGCATTTTGTGAAATAATTTTATCCTACGTACAAGAGGCAGTATATGCTTTAATGTTATGTAAATTTCCAATATCCCGCAATCGATGATTATTTGAGAAATTTGATGAAATTCCCGCTTTGGACATTCAAAATTTGTATAACAAAATCACCATCATATTGCATGCAAGTTTCGCTTTAGTATGAAAAATTTGGATAATTCTTATTTGTATATATTGCAGTTAAAGCATTCAGTGAACAAAAATTATAACGTTCAAAGTTTCTGTAGGGCGTAAATGATATTCAGGAACAATTGTTATTTAAATAAGACTTTCATTTTTCCGAACAATATTAATGATTCTGATAAAAAAATTATTAAATTAAACGAGTATGCACACTTCTCAAAGTATTATATCTTATTTCTTTTTATTTTGGTACCCTTAAAATCCTATGCTAGTTTTTACTTTTTTTCTAATAGCTGAAGAAATACGCTGTCAGGGACAGTGGGACTAAGCTTGCTGCAGTGCAGAGATAATTCCTGATCGATAGAAATTAATTTCCTTAATTTTTGAAAAAAAATTTTTTCTCGAAAATTTCAAAATTTTCTGATCTATAGACTTATTTGGTTGTTTTGCGAAAAATGGTAAAAAATTTGTTTTCAAAATTTGGACTTTTTTTGATTGCTATACTTTTATATTGATAAATTATTCTATTTTGCGGAGTTTCAGCGCAAACGTCCCAGTAGTTGGGGAATAAATGGCCGCTAAATTTGGCATTGCCTGTGTTAATACATTGTTCAGGTGCACGTCAGTAATTCTCTTTCAACCGAACTTTGAGACTTTTCTTTGTTACATGCAGTCATTTCATGGAATGAAGTTTCCATTACCATCTTTATTATTAATTAACTTTTTCATTCATAACAAAAGTGTGGCTAGTATAATTTAATTTCGCTGTTTAAGAATGATAAAATGGCGCTTTGCATAAGGAGTTGCATGACAATGTTATTACATAACAAAGTTGTCAGTTTTTTGAAAATATCTCGAGAAGTTCTCAAGCAGGAATAACAAGAATACTCTCATTGTATTTGAAATATTATTCCAGTTCGATTGATACCCATTATGCCCATTTTTGTGAAAATCACATTTTCTCGAAAATTTCGAAATTTCGTTGGCTAGTGACTTGCTTGTTTGCCGAAAAATGGCGAAAAATTTGTTTTTCAAATTTGGACTTTTTTTGATTGCTTTATCTTTATATTAATAAGTTATTGCGGTTTCAAGAGTTTTAGCGAAAACAATCCAGTAGTTGTGGAATAAATTCGCTCCAAAGTTCGCTTTGACAAGGTTATTACATAACAAAGTTGTCAGTTTTTTGAAAATATCTCGAGAAGTACTCAAGCAGGAATAACAAGAATACTCTCATTGTATTTGAAATATTATCCCGGTTCGATTGATACCCATTATGTTCATTTTTGTGAAAATCACCATTTCTCAAAAATTTCAAAATTTCTGAACTATATATAGACTTGCTTGTTTCGCGAAAAATGGCAAAAAACTTTTATACTCCATTTTGACCCTTTTTGTTTGCTATACTTAAATACTGATAAATTAATAGTATTTTGCAGCGTTTCAGTACAAACTGCCCAGTAGTTGGAGAATAAATGTCCGACAAATTTTGCATTGCCTAAGTTAATGCATTGGGAATTTACTCGTCAGTATTTCTCTTCTAACCGAATTTTAAGTCTTTTCTCTGAGACATAGTAGACATTTCATGGAATGGCGTCCCCATTACCATTTTTATTACATACTAACATTCTAATTGATACCAAAGCTGTGGCTAGTTTAATTTAATTTCGTAATTTAACAATGATGAAATGCCGCTTTGCATAAGGAGTAAGAAACGAATTAGCCGGGGGTCAAAGTTAATCGCATATGCAAGGAAACTAAATGTATTGCTCATTCATGTCAAATTAATCTGCTCGTGTTGGGTATTTTTTTGATTCTTTAAAGTTATCCACTAGTAAGTACAGTATACTTCATTCTGTTCTAAAAAATGTTAATCGTTTTGTAAAATAATTTTTTCAAACATACATCAAGTAGTGCTTGTTTTAAAATTATGCGAATTTCCAATATCCCGCAATCGATGATCTTTTGAGATATTTGATGAAATTCCCGCTTTGGTTATTCGACATTTGTATAACAAAAACACCGGCACATGGCATGCAAGTTCCGTTTTATTCTGAAAATTCTGGATAATTATTATCTGTATATATCGTGAATAATCAAGACATTCAGTGAACAAAAACTTCAATGTTTAAAGGTTCTGTATTGCGTAAATGATTTTCAGGAACAATGGTTATTTTGATAAATATTTCATTTTCGCGAAGAATATTAAGGATTTTGTTGGAAATATTAATAAATTAATTCAAAATGTACAGTTCTCAAGTTTTCAGTCCTTAACGTTTTTTATTTTGGCACCCTTAAAATCCTAAACTTGTTTTCGCTTTTTTTCTTATATCTGAAGAAATTGGCTGTCAGGAAGGATGGGAATGAGCTTGTTACAGTTCAGAGATAATTCCTGATCGATATAAATTAACTCCCGTAATTTTTGGAATAAAAATTTTTTCTCGAAAATTTCGAAATTTCGTTGGCTATTCACTAAATTGTTTCCGACAAATGGCGAAAAATTTGTTTTTGAAATTCGGACTTTTTTTGATTGCTATATCTTTATATTTATAAGTTATTACGGTTTGAAGAGTTTTAGCGAAAACAATCCAGTAGTTGTGGAATAAATTAATTCCAACATTCGCTCTGCCTTTGTTATTACATAGCAAAGTTGTCAGTTTTTTGAAAATATCTGGTAAAGTATTTAAGCAGGAAATTCAGGAATACTCTCATTGTATTTCAAAAATTGTCCCGGTTCGATTGATGCCCATTATGCCCATTTTTGTGAAAATCACATTTTCTCGAAAATTTCAAAATTTCTGAACTATAGACTTGCTTGTTTGGCGAAAAATGGCAAAAAATTTGTTTTCGAAATTCGGACTTTTTTTGATTTATATATCTTTACATTGATAAGTTATTACGGTTTGAAGAGTTTTAGCGAAAACAATCCAGTAGTTGTGGAATAAATTCGTTCCAAAGTTCGCTTTGCCTATGTTATTACATAGCAAAGTTGTCAGTTTTTTGAAAATATCTCGTAAAGTATTTAAGCAGGAAATTCAGGAATACTCTCATTGTATTTGAAAAATTGTTTCGGTTCGACTGATATATATTTTATATTGATAAATTATTGCGGTTTGTGGAATTTGACTGCAAATTAGCAAGTAGTTGTGGAATAAATTGCATTTATATATTGGCATCTCCTTTTATAATTCACAATGAGCTTCCAAGTTCTTTCTTGATTTCTCCAGAAAGAAACAATTAGGGCGGGCGTGGATAATCTTATTGTATTTCCAACTTTGTGCTAAATCGATTAATACCCTTTTTGTCGACTTCTCAAGAAACGACTTTTCCTCGTAAAATTGAAAATTTTCTGACTTGCTCGTTTTCCGAAAATTTTGGAAAAAATGTGTAAGCACAATTTGGACTTTTTTTGAATGCAATAACTTTATCTTAATTAATTATTGTGTTTTGCAGAGTTTCATGACAAACTGCTCTGAAGGTCGGGAATAATTTCAGATATTGCCTATCTTAATACATTGGAACGTCAGTAATTCAGTAATTCTCTTTCAACGAAACCGGAGACTGCTATTTTCTGCAACTGACGCAAGTTTTACATCTAATGGAATAGTCATTTACTGATTTGNTGGAATTGTAATGCATAAACACTAATCGTTTATAGT
Source organism: Trichinella pseudospiralis (assembly GCA_001447645.1). Lineage (NCBI taxonomy): Eukaryota > Metazoa > Nematoda > Enoplea > Trichinellida > Trichinellidae > Trichinella > Trichinella pseudospiralis. The sequence continues at coordinate 115,985 of JYDV01000086.1, read as the reverse complement.
AAATAATAAACACTCATACTAAACAATTTATTCTTATACAATATACATATAACAATTTATTTTCGCTTGTTTAGAAAATAACAATTTATTGATTCTTATTATTCCATTAGATTCCCAAGAATACTAAACCTGCAACTATTTTGATTTGTGTCATATTTTTACACGCATTGAAATGCAGTTAAGAAAATGACCTTCAAATGTAGCATTTGGGTTGATAGTAACACTTGAAAATAGTATAAACATAACTGAATTATGAATCATATACGTATCTGTAACATTATAGATCATATAAACTTAACATTGGATGAAAATCTCATTTTCAGCTTATGAGTTGCACTAATGATTATTGCAGTAGCGTTACTAATCAAAGAAACCTAATTTTCGAAAGTTTAAATTTTGAGGATGCAGAAAAACGTAAACAACATTGGGGTAATTGATTTTATTAAAAGTATAGCATGATTTTGCAAAAAGCATTGCAAATTTCTTCATTAACTTTAAGAAAATAACTTCCTGCCAATACGTTTGCAAATTACATATTTGATTTCTTTTCTATTCAGCATCACTATATTTTCGGATCCATATGTGATTTCTGCAATATCTGGTGAAATACGCAACCTGGGAACGTGCGACCAAATCCATTCGTATTTCGACCGATTCCATTTCTGAAACATTTTATATTTAGATATTCACCATTAAAATCTGTGATTAGCTTCTGTGAAAATGATTATCTTGATTCAATCTTTTTATTATTATTGAATCCATCATATTTCAGGTTATAGAGTAGACATTCTGCGGCAACTCTAATAGCCATTTAACACACACAAATGAACAATATTTATATTTGAGAAGCATTCAAATTGTATTTAGGCAGTAATCACAAAATAAAAATGAATTTAGTAGTTTTTCTGAACTTTTCATTTACTTTCAACATTTATTTATCACTAGAATATGAGAATGAAATGCCAATTTTGAAATTTACATGTAATCGTTCTTTTAGAGGAATATAACACAGCGTAATCGGGTAACTTGAATCAATTAATTGATTCTCAGTTATTGTAATGACATTGATTATAATAGTATGTTAATAACCTCAGCACCCGTATATCAACTGAGGCTGAGCATAATTTCCACGCTAATTCTTACTGAAAAACTCTATTACTGCTATTAAACATGTTTAACGTATATATTATCATATTTTCAAGCTATGTTTCGAAAAATTATTCATTATGCTTTGAACATTGATAATAATGAAAACAATACAATCTATTGCATCACATCACACTTTCATGCAGGAAAATTCTGTTAACGTAAAATGTTTTGTAGACTATTTTGGAAATATTTAGTGCTTCAGCTTAACATATTTTTATACAATTTCAGTGTAAAAAATCTGCGTAATAATAATATTTCACATAATATGAAATGCGTAAATAAAAACGTAATGATATTCATCATTTTATAAAATTGCTCATTATTTCTATGCTACTATAGAAAATTAAGTTGCTCTACTAATAATAAGGGGCAAAGTACTTTTCTATTTGCATAATTTACTTTTTATCAAGCATCAATTTAGAGCATTTCTATTATATTCAGTTATTTAATGCTGTGCTATAGCTACACGCACGTGTTCAACTATAACTCCGCTCTTCAATACCATCTNTAGTAAGTACAGTATACCTCATTCTGTTATTCTCAAAATGTTAATCGTTTTGTAAAATAATTTTTTCAAACGTACATCAAGTAGTGCTTGTTTTAAAATTATGTGAATATCCAATATCCCGCAATCGATGATTTTTGGAGAAATTTGATAAAATCCCCGCTTTGGGCATTCGACATTTGTATAACAAAAACACCAGCACATGGCATGCAGGTTCCGTTTTAGTCTTAAAATTTTGGATAATTCTTATCTGTATATAGCTTGATTAATCAAGACATTCAGTGAACAAAAACTTCAATGTTTAAAGGTTCTGTATAGCGTAAATGATTTTCAGGAACAATTCTTATTTTAATAAATATTTCATTTTCGCGAAGAATATTAATGATGTTAGTGGAAATATTAATAAATTAATTCAATATGCACAGTTCTTAAGGTTTCAGTCCTTAGTCTTTTTCATTTTGGCACCCTTAAAATCCTAAACTTGTTTTCTCTTTTTTTCTTATATCTGAAGAAATAGGCTGTCAGGAACGGCGGGAATAACCTTGTTGCAATTCAGAAATAATTCCTGATCGATAGAAATTAATTTCCTTAATTTTTGGAAAAAAAAATTTTTCTCGAAAATTTCGAAATTTCGTGGGCTAGTGATTTGCTTGTTTGCCGAAAAATGGGAAAAATTTGTTTTTCAAATTTGGACTTTTTTTGATTGCTATATCTTTATATTAATAAGTTATTGCGGTCTGAAGAGTTTTAGCGAAAACAATCCAGTAGTTGTGGAATAAATTCGCTCCAAAGTTCGCTTTGACAAGGTTATTACATAACAAAGTTGTCGGTTTTTTGAAAATATCTCGAGAAGTTCTCAAGCAGGAATAACAAGAATACTCTCATTGTATTTGAAATATTATCCCGGTTCGATTGATACCCATAATGTTCATTTTTGTGAAAATCACCATTTCTCAAAAATTTCAAAATTTCTGAACTATAGGCTAGGTTGTTTTGCGAAAAATGGCGAAAAATTTGTTTTTAAAATTCGGACTTTTTTTGATTACTGTATCTTTATATTGATAAATTCTTGCGCTTTGTGGAATTTGACTGAAAATTAGCAAGTAGTTGTGGAATAAATTGCATTTATATATTGGTATCTCCTTTGATAATTCACAATAAGCTTCCAAGTTTTTTCTAGATTTCTCCAAATGGAAACAATTAGAGCGGGCGTGGATAATCTTATTATATTTCAAGCTTTGTGCTAAATCGATTAATACCCATTTTGTCCACTTTTGAAGAAAGAACTTTTCCTCGAAAAATTGAAAATTTTCTGACTTGCTGGTTTTGCGAAAATTTGGGAAAAAATGTGTAAGCCCAATTTGAACTTTTTTTGAATGCAATAACTTTATCTTAATTAATTATTGTGTTTTGCAGAGTTTCATGACAAACTGCTCTGAAGGTCGGGAATAATTTCAGATATTGCCTATCTTAATACATTGGAACGTCAGTAATTCAGTAATTCTCTTTCAACGAAACC
>JYDV01000086.1:0-107955 GCA_001447645.1 Trichinella pseudospiralis | reverse complement strand
CTGAATTTCCTGCTTAAATACTTTACGAGATATTTTCAAAAAACTGACAACTTTGCTATGTAATAACATAGGCAAAGCGAATGTTGGAGTGAATTTATTCCACAACTACTGGATTGTTTTCGCTAAAACTCTTCAAACCGTAATGACTTAAGAATATAAAGATATAGCAATCAAAAAAAGTCCGAATTTCAAAAATAAATTTTTCGCTATTTTTCGCAAAACAATTTAGTCAATAGCCGACGAAATTTCGAAATTTTCGAGATAAAATTTTTATTCCAAAAATTACGGGAGTTAATTTATATCGATCAGGAATTATGTCTGAACTGTAACAATCTCATTCCCATCCTTCCTGACAGCCTATTTCTTCAGATATAAGAAAAAAAGCGAAAACAAGTTTAGGATTTTAAGGGTGCCAAAATAAAAAACGTTAAGGACTGAAAACTTGAGAACTGTACATTTTGAATTAATTTATTAATATTTCCAACAAAATCGTTAATATTCTTCGCGAAAATGAAATATTTATTAAAATAACAATTGTTCCTGAAAATCATTTACGCAATACAGAACCTTTAAACATTGTAGTTTTTGTTCACTGAATGTCTTGATTAATCACGATATATACAGATAAGAATTATCCAGAATTTTCAGACTAAAACGGAACTTGCATGCCATGTGCCGGTGTTTTTGTTATACAAATGTCAAATAACCAAAGCGGGAATTTTATCAAATTTCTCAAAAGATCATCGATTGCGGGATATTGGAAATTCGCATAATTTTAAAAGAAGCACTACTTGATGTATGTTCGAATAAATTATTTTACGAAACGATTAACCTTTTTTAGAATAACAGAATGAGGTATACTGTACTTACTAGTGGATAACTTTAAAGAATCAAAAAAATACCCAACACGAGCAGATTAATTTGACATCAATGAGCAATACATTTAGTATCCTAGCATATGCGATTAACTTTGACCCCCGGCTAATTTGTTTCCCACTCTTTATGCAAAGCGCCATTTCATCATTGTTGCATAGCGAAATTAAAATAAACTAGCCACAGCTTTGGTATCAATTAAAATGTTATTAAGTAATAAAGATGGTAATGGGGACCCCATTCCATGAAATGTCTACTATGTAACAAAGAAAAGACTCAAATTTCGGATAAAAGAGAAAAATACTGACGAGCAAATTGACAATGCATTAACTTAGACAATGGAAAATTTGTCGGCCATTTATTCCCCAACTACTGGGCAGTTTGCGCTGAAACGCTGACTATTACACCGAAGAATAATTACGCATTGTGGTGTAGTATCGTTTTTACTTAATGTATGTAAAGGAGATTTCTTCACATTAACTATCATTTTGAAGCTTAAGGAGTGGTAGAGGTGGTAATGTTGGTGGCATTGCATGAAGCGTTTGCTTTGCGACAAAGAAAAGACATGGTACGCATTCGTGTTTATTTTCTGGTATTACTGAATATTTAAGAGCAAGAATTTGTTGAATTGGATATAGCTGACTGTTATAAAAAACAAAATATTAGGCACCTGATAAATTCAACGTTGTATTGACTTTTGAACCAGCTATGAAACTACTTTTTTCACATTGACAGAAATAAGTGATGAAGGAACATAGGAAGGAAGGTGGCGGAAAATGTATTTTGTAAAGTAGTGAAACATTGCGTCTGACCGATCATTTTGAATGCAACTTTACTATAAATTCAAAAACGTTACATATACTGAAAATCGTGCATCCTAGTTGCGTTTCTGGAAATTTGCAGATGGGCAGAGCTTTATTGAAAATTGCACAGCACCTTATTGTAAAAAATGCATCAAAAAACATGAAAACATGAAAACATAAAAGTCAAAACTTTTCGCGGTATGCAGCCTCACCAGACGGTATCTAATCTTTCATTTTCCCATATCAATAAATATTTCTCAGGTGAATATTTGGTACAGGGATTTGAAAACTGCAACTGAACATGTGGTGATGGGCGTCATAGAAGTGCGAATAAATGACGCCATGAGTTGTGAGGTATTGCCGCCTGCTGTCCTGGTGATCGATATTGAAATGACGCCCGGTGGTGAAAAAATTCCATTTCCACGTATAGCTGGACTGGAAATTTCACTGATCTGATTCGACGTAAAACACTTCGATCTAATTGATTTTCAAAATAATAACAATAATAAATATTCAATGTAATTTGAAAATTAAATAATAAATAAATGTTGCTTACCAAGCCGTCCTCTTTTACCATGGCAAGCTTTTCTCCGTTGCGATTCCATGCCAAGTCGTAGATTCTTTTTTGATCATCATTTTCAATCTCCTCTAACAATCCACCAACCTGAAAGTTTTCTTTCACATTAATAAATCTAATCATTTAACGAAATTAAACAATAAAACAAAACTATAAAATGCCGATGTTGTACGCACTTTCACGTTCCACAACATTATCCTATTGTCCAATTCGGTAGAGGCAAGAATATCAGATCCCGGTCTGAACTGCAACGTACATATTGGACTAGTGTGAAAACAGAAAGCGTACAAATTTTCGCCCCGGCATACATTCCACACCCTAACCGACTGGTCAGAAGACCCGCTGTGAAAATACAGATGCAATTAAAAGTTAAATCCGAAAAAATATTTGAACAAAAACCTTGCCAAAATTGCCCTGTCCGTGTCGTGCCAGCACAGCACGTCCACTTCTGCAGTGTGACCGCACAATGAAAAATCATACGTCTGGCTGTTCAGCCGCCAAATCTGAAAATAAATTATTAAAATAGATGTACGTATTAAATAAAAAACAAAAAAGCATAAACAGTAAAGACTGTTTCAAAAACTTCACCCTGACTAGTTGGTCATCAGAACAGCTTGCCAACATCTTGCCAGCGGGATCCCATCTGATCATGTTCACCCGCATTTGGTGACCTTCAAACGTGGACATCACAAACGGATCCGTCGGTGAACAATGAAAAAGTGTTCCATTGTCAAAGGAAACGCTAAATGTACTGTCATCTTTCCAATCCGCGTCCGTCACGTTGGCGGAAAATGGTCCGTAATCTGCGTAAAGCTCGCCTGTACTGGCAGTCCAAATCACTATCACCTACAATAAAGAAAATCAACTTCCCTTGCCACCTTTGGTCATAGCTCGCCCAACATCTCCTGCTGCTTTGTATATCCCCTTTTAACAATCATAATATCAGCTTAATATTAGAAGAAAGGGTGCTTTTCATTTTACAATTCTGTATCCGTTTCATTATACGTTACAAAGTTCTTGTAAAATTTTATATCCTAGATAAATGAGACGCATACTAACCCCATTGGAACTTGCAGTCAGCAAATGCTTTCCATCCGTGCTCCACTTTAATAGTAAAATGGGATTTGTGGGATGACTGCAAGTGAACAAAAAAGATCCTGTAATAAACCAAAATCAAACCGTGACAATGACATTGAAGCACACACACACACACACACAGACAGGCACAAATTTACCTTTAAACCAAGTAAATAACTGTAATGAGAAAAAATGATTAATTACCATCTCGTTTCCAAATACAGAACTGTCCAGCTAGTCCCACTGAGGACGCGGTCTCGCCATCGGGCTACAAAATAATGCACAACATACGGGTTTCAAAAAAACAACAAGTAAATAAATTTAAAAATTGCATTACACTCCATGAAACAGATGTCAAATTTGGCAACAGATGACGACTGTCCGATAATTGGAGAGTCGTTAAATCTAAAGAAGCCAAAATACAGTTTTCGTCCATGTTGGTAAGGTCATTTTCCAAATTCCACAAGTGCACTATTTTGTCCACAGATCTGTTTATTGCAAGAGCAGTTTATTATATAAAGCATCAATCACACAGTCAAGTTAGCAAGAGAAAAGAACAAAAACCCTGTAAGTAAGAAATCTTCTTTCGGATTCCAGGCACAGTTAGAAACGTCTGCATTATGGCCCACCTTGCTCAAAATTTTCACCACTTTTATTCCCCATCTGCACATCTTAATCGGTCGCACACCTGTAATTAAAATACATCTGCTTGTAGTATTGTTTCATCTCCAAAAAAAAACATTCAACCGACTGATTTCTTACTTTGCAACATATGATCAGACGGACTGTCACTTCCCGACGAATCAGTATCCGGCGACAAGACAACTTCAGACGGATAATACACTCTAGCAGGCACTAGTTCCAACAAACTTCCAGACTAAACACATGAAATAAATTTATGCAAACAAAAAACAATTTTCATAATCAAACCTCTTGAATATCTCCATCTTGAACACACTTTTTGTACAGCGCATCTAAAAGTATCTCCAAACTGCCAAAGCAAATGTACGGAAGTTCTGAATCAAGCATGGAACACAACACTTGACTTTCACACTCGAACTGCTTTGCAATTCTGTGCTGCCCTGGAAATGAAGCGCAAATACAAGAGAAGAATCCATCACCGCGGATAAATAGCATAATTTTATCTTATTAACACAAATAATCTTGAACTTGCAAATGTTCGCTCATACATTTATTATTATTATTATTAATCAGCGCACTTTCACTTAGGCAGAATAAGAAAAACAGTCTTGTCTTGATGAAATTTCAAATATTTTAACATCACATAACAAATGTAATTTTTTTGTAAAATTCAATAATATTCAAAACAATACATTTGAAAGCAACTGAATATTGCATGTTCACCGTTTTTAAATCATTAAAAACAAAGAACATAAAAAAAAAACTTCACAAACACTTTAACAATGTTATTAATTGATTAAAATTTAATCTTAAGCACCTGAATATAAAGAATAAGTACGTGACAAATGAAACAACATCGAAGCAATTGTATGTTTTGAAGTTCAATCACTTTACCTGTATCTTTCAAGAAACGCCAAACTAAGTAATGCAAATCTTCGACTGGAATTGGTGAACGCATCCGTAGTGTAGGAATGCGCCTTCTAGAATAAACAACAACTGGTGCAGGATCGCTTGCTTCATCTGTTTCCATATTGGCCTAACAAAACTATGCAAGTGTACTTCATTTACTGTTCAGTACGACAGTCAACAGACTACAGTTTAATAAAATAAAATTGAAATCTTAATAATAAAAAAGCAAGACAATTAACTGCACAGCGCTTCATCTAGACAACATAATAACTTGCCAATAAAAAGCCACGAAAGTTCGTTGTAAAAAATGAGTTACAGAGTATAATAGTTTCACAAAATTTATCCACTTAACAAATTACCTACCTACTTATCAATTAATTGGTCAATATCACTTTTCAAGAAGATAAAACAACTTTCGCCAACTTCGCAATTTCTAAATAAAATAAACATACAGTACAATTTTTAATAAAAAAAAGTAAGTATAAATAAAATTACAGTAAGATACTATTTTTCAGAAAAAAGTAAATCGAACATTATACGTTTCAATTTTTGTCAAGACACAATTATTATTGTCATTTTAATAAATTTACACAATATTTTACTTTTTTTCATACTAAAAAGCAAACATTTGAAAAGTATAACACTACTAGGCAGTCAACTTTTGTAATTTAAATTTGTGCTTGTTTCCAAAACCAAACAAAAAATAATAAATAAATAAATAAACAAACTACATCATACAATGGCTTTAATCGAGCAATATGCCAGAAACAAAAAACGTCCAAACTGACCAGTCTACAAGTGATGTCGTAACTGGTGTGTAAATATTGAACAAATATTGAACGTCAGTATTTATAACGATTAGGCTTACTAGGATGCGCACCTGAGCTACGTTAAGCCATTTTTGTTCCGGTGAATTTCAATTTCGTCAATTACGATCACTGCTGGTAAACGATAAGCTTGTTCAAAGCTGTTGTCTTTTTACCACATATTCATAGTTGTTGATCTGTAGAAGCTGTACGAATTTCAGAATATACTTTTACAAGTCCTCTCTCCAAGAAAACGTGATCCCACCCGAACCGAAAGTGCGCTTATTCTCTTTAAATGGAATGGGTTTATTATTCTTCAACTGTTTTCTTCGTTTCGTTGATAATGTTCGCTTTTGTCTCAATTTCTCTTCTCTTATCTTCTTTGAATCTTTACATAATCGCCAGAACACAATAGTGTGTCCTTTGGACCTTGATCAGCTTACAGTTCTAGCTTCAGCTTCTATTTCATAAACCAGCTGCCCCCATTTCTTTAAAACAATAGTGACTGCCGTAAATTTTCAAAAAGCAATTTCTGCATTGCACAACAAGTAATATACGTCAGTTGTTCTGCGCAACCGTTCAACTTGCTGATTGCTTGCTTGTTGAGTCGACGGACAAGGTCGACAATTAAGCCAACTAATTGATGAATGCCAATTTCAATTTTCCAAACTTGTCATGACCAACACTGCTTAACTGCACAACAAGCAGCTTCAGTGTACTGTAAAAAAAAGTCTGTAAATGAAAATTTGAATTAAAATAATTTACTTTACACTAGGTTTGATTTATAAAATGCACCTTTCAACAATATCAGACACGTAAAACAGTACTTTACATTTTCAAGACAATAATCATAATTACAACGTGCAAAGGTAGATTAACGGTTGATATAAAAAAATACAATATGACAATCATTAGGATTCGAAAGAAATAAACAAAAACAACTAGAAATTCTTCACTTCCAATACTTGGAGCTATAAATTAAAAAAAAATCAAATTAAACCACAATAAATTTGTAGGCTAAAATTAAAATGTTAAACAACCGTTCCATCCTGCCTGCCAACAGCTATTCTTTCACCACTTCGGTTCCACATCATGACGTTCACCGTAGCATCGTAGCCACTGCCAATCTTCCTCAACCGTTTCCCATTCTAAAATTATTCGAATAAACAGAACATCGGTCAAAAAAAAAAATAATCCATAATCTGCATCCAACAAGTCATATTTATTTACACGCCCGTCCCACAAGTAAATCACACAGTCAGTTGAACAAGAGATCAGCATATCAGACCCAGGTCTGAAAGCAAGTATGCGCACAGGTTCTAGGTGCTTATGCAGCATGTGCAATATTTCCGCTTTGATCGCATCCCAAACACAAACTGCGCCATTGTCATCTCCGCTAAAAAATTTTATTATAAAAAAGAAGAAAGAAGCAAATTATTGCAAAATACACAACAATCAATCACATGTACCTGGCCAAAATTGCCGGATCAGTACAATGCCAACTGAGCGTGTTCACCTCGGCAGTGTGCCCTCGCAAACAACCAATGCATCGCTCATTTCCAAATTGCCAGACCTTCCAAATATAATATACAACACCAATTTACCAATTATACACCTGCTTTGCAAAGAGAAGACTAATTCAATATACTTTCACCATCATATCACTGGAACAAGTTGCTGCCATATTGCCAGTTGGGTCCCATTTGATCATATTGATACTATTTACATGACCCCGGAACGAAGACTCTGCATTTGCATTGATAACACGACAATGAATCAACATTCCATCTTTGGAACAAGCGCTGAAAGTGGCGTCGTCTTTCCAATCAGCGTCGGTTATATCATCTTCAAAAGGCGCGCAACATTCAATGCAATTGCCCGAGCTGGACCAAATCGAAATAATCTAGAACACATACTTAAGCTAGACTAAAAGATTTCAACAATTCTCTGAAAAACCAAACTTTTGGCAAAGCAAGTTTCAAAAATTACAACACAATTGCATAAAAAAAAATATAAGAGAGAAAGTTTTGTGGAAAGAGGAAAAATTGCTCACCCCGTCTGTAGCAGCAGTTAGCAAATACCTTCCGTTAACATTCCATTTCATTACAACAATGTCTTCCGGAACGTTGAAGCAATTGATCATAAAACTGCCTGAAAATATATGATCCTCAGTTCACACAATCTCGAACAAGTAAGACAAGGCTACAGGACAGAATGTGATTTTCATTTACCATCTTTTTTCCAGATTTTAAGTTTTCCGCTACTGTCAGCAGAGGCAATCAAATCTTGCTGTGGCTGAAATGAAAGTAGAAAATCAAATCAAATCAAATCAAATAACATTACTCTGAAAATTCAGCAACATACACTCCACGAAACCAAAATCACGTCATTACTGACGGGCAAATTAACGTCATCATTTTCGTCACCAAAAGAAGTCATCTCACGGCAGCTATGTCTTGTCTCTTCTTCTTTAACTTCAAAATTCCACAAACGCACTATTTTGTCAGCAGATCTGTTGAAAAAAAATTAATAATTCATGACAATATAACGTTGAAAAGAAAAACCCTGTAAGTAGTAAATCTTCAAAATTCCAATCCAAGCTGCAAATGCTGTAGTTATAGTTTGTACGCATGATATACTTCACTACTACTTCTCTAAATGATGAATCTTCGGAATCTAAAAACAATAACAACATAGAACTGTTGAATAAATAATAAATAAAACAACAGAAAATAACGTTTTCAAAATTTACAGTTTTCAGAAGAACTTGTCTCAGTACATGAACTTGATTCAGATAGGAAACATTCACCAGGTACTAAATCGTATAAACTGCCAGTCTAAATGAAACACTTGTAACACATGTAACATAAATAACAAGATTACAGTGCACATTTATATATGCTGATCACAACCTCAGGAATATCTCCGTCCACAACAGATTTGAAATGAAGCATCTCGAGAAGTTTGTTCAAACTTCCTTTGCAAATGCTCAAATCCTCTATGCCGGCATTTTCCTTCACTGCATTATTTTGTGCAAACAATTCTGCTGTTGTATGATAGCCTGCAAAATGAATACCACACTGAAATGTCAGTTTCAAATAGCAATCACAAATTAATGAAATGAACGTTTCAATTTTTCAGCAATCTTTGAAAAAGAACAAATACACAGTAAGATGCAAACTCGTGCTCGAGAGCAATAGGTACGAGAAATGATTTTAAAATATTCATTCACAAAGATGAAAGTACATCAAATCAAAAATCAACCAGCTAGCAGTGAAAAACACGTAAAAAACGACAATATTGACTGTTTAAAAAACTTTCTCAAAAAATATTCAACTGATAATTTAAGATTAAAAAATGCAAATTTAAACACACCGTCAATTCATATGTCACAGTGCAGAATATGCACCGATGGCAGTGAGCAACGCAAACTTACAGTTGCTCAACAATAGACAAACAGATCTATTTGGATGTTTAATTTTCACTGCTATTCATGAAAAATAATATACTGAATAAGAATAAAATGTTGAGAAAACTAAATTCATAAAATAGAATTGAACACGTCTTATTGAAGTGCATTCGAAAAAACTGGTCACATACGGCAGGGCAGTTGAATTACAATATTTGCCAGAATAAATTTGTTTAAAATAAATGTGCACAGTTCTTACCGTAATCTTTGAAAAACTTCCAAACTAAAAAATTCAAATGCTCGGCAGGCACTGACTCAAGCAGTGAAGCAGGAGCGGAACAATTGTCGTCCTCATCGGGTTTGCTGCTATCTTCATCTGTTGAAGAGTCAGTTGCCATTTTTCAGTACGGGTCAAGCTATGGTCATGGAAAAAAATCATATATACAAATAAGAACAACAAATTATGCATTAAATAAGATCAAATGTTAGTTGAGATTCAAAGTGTCATTCAACGTTGTGGTGATTTTTGACCTCAAGAATACCTTCACGATTCTCATAAATTTACCATTCACGTTCAATTTCAATTAAGTTGCAAGCTTTTCATCAGAAGAAACTTTATCAGTTTCACTCGTTCAAACTGATTAATAACAACACTTTTGAATGTTGTAAGTATGACCTACGATTATTTGTAATAGTACAAAATTCTGGTCAGAGACTGTTACAGTAAGCTGCTGTAAAAACTGAAAAGCAGGTATAATTATTAAAAAATAATGCGAAAACACTGTTAAAAAATCTCTCTGAAAATTAATTTAAAATGATGTTCTAATTTTTATTAATTTATTATTAAAATCGGGTTGATTATTGGTATTATATATATTTTTTTTCTTCATTTTCGCAGTGCAATTTCAAATAACCACTAGCAATCAGTGGTAGTAGTAGCAAGCGAATTGGTAAACATTTGTTTCAAAATAATAAAAACAACAAGTAAAAATAACAACTAATTAAACGAATAGTAATAAATAAAAAAAAAAAACAAACGCAAATTTGTTCTTCACACTTGAACGGAAGATCACTTGCAAGCTTTTTAATCCATTTACTTTAAAAATTCATACTGTAACAATCATGCCAAGGTATTCTGTAAATGAGATGCTTCGTGTTTTCTTGTTTGTTTATAATTTTTATTAATAATTTTTCATTATAAATAGAGTATTATATTTTGTTCATTTTTAACTCAAGTAAATCTAATTATTCCATCCTACTTGTAAAATGCAGTTTGATTATCTTATTGAAAAAAAACTACATAATAATAAAAGTAAAACGGCATGCGTGAATGAATGAATGAGCCATTTAAACATGGATATACGGTATACTTGAAAATGAAATGAAATGAAATCTTAATAAAATAAGAGTGACTGCGCAACAGAAGATAGAAAAGGTATTTTAAAAAAATCACACTACTAATGAATGCACCAATACAATAGCCAGGGTTGTAATATCTGATTGTTTTTTTGCACACAGCTTCTGCGTTGACTGCGCACAGTAGATGAATAATCGCATTCAATTGAACAATAAATGGCGTTTCTTCTTTCTAAAATAAAACAATAAAAACCAAAAACGGCACAAACTTGCAAAACATAAAATGCCAGTGTCGTGTGAGATTCACTAATAACATTCAATATTTTTAATAAATGTTAAAACGTCATTCAAAAATTATATAATTTGTGGAAAAGCAAACACAAAAAATAAAAATAAAATTTCCATCATTTCGTGCGTCGTGTCATAATTTGAATTGCATTGAAAAATAAAATAAAATAACTAACGACCCTGAGCTGCGGTTGCGAAAGTTGCTGAGTGAAAATTTGAAAGCAACAACTTACAATCGGAAACTATTTGGAAACGTGCGAGATGCGTACGAGCTCAATCGACTGAAATCAGTGCGAAAATTGAGCTGTTTTATTATTATTAAATAAATAAATAAATATATATATATATATATATATTTGTCCACTTACTCTTTCAAACTGTCGGCCGAAGCAGAATGCGTGAATGACGGATGTTCCTCTTTGAAGCGAAATTTGTCGTCTGCAAGGGCTTTCATTTTCTCCTGAATCATGATTCGTTTCTGTTCCATCTGCTGGTTGTTGTCCATCGTTTTGCGTACTAGCTGAAAGTAAAAAAGAATTAACCAAAATAGCAACACTGACAAGGTCGATTTGAATGCCATTTGTACAATAAACCACACCAACCTCTTCTTCTAATTTTGCCAATTTTTCCAACTTTTCCTTGATCTTCTGTTCAAATACCTGAAATGATGTTCAAATAGTTCTGTAAATGATATCAATCAATTGATCTGCAACTGCTTTACTTGATTAATGTCACTTTCCATTTTTTCCAAATGACGTTGATGTTGGCGTCTTTCCTCTTCAATTTGTGTAAATGGATCCCTAGAATGTCAACGGTTCCTACACGAGTAACGTTGCTTCCATATTTTACAAACAAACTGCATCGTTACATTGTCAACTCGCTAGCGTTGTGATGATCGCAGGCGCTCAACATCTGACGACAACGAAAATTTTCATAGTGCACGAAATTGGTAACATCCACCAAATCCAGCATGTAGCTTCTGCAAAATTGTTGAAATGAAAAACAAACAACCTTTGAAACTGTTATGTATTACGATACTGTTATGTTATGTGTTCGATGAAAATATATATTCAAAAGAATATTCAAGTACAAATTACAGTAGCATTAGTAGTATATTGCCAAGTAGCGTGTGCGTAGGTGTGCATGGTTTGAGTGTGCGTTATACATATATTCTGTTATTGTGTTGTCATTACGAATAAAGTCTTTGCACATATTAATCAGTTCACATACACAACAGAAACAAACAAACAACTCACTTGATTAAACTGTTTTTCAAGTATGTAAAATCATTGTGTTCCGGATTTTCCACTACAACACACACAAACAAGTGAAAGACGTTGAAATGAATTATGCAGAAGAAAAACAGAAAAGGACAAACAGTCGTTTCCTCACCTTCGACAACACCCCACGGATATTTGCGACAACGAACACTTCTGCCGTTTATTTCGCAAAAATCTGAACTGCCAACAACGGCAAACGGAAGTCGATCTTTGAAAAGCATCTGCTCACCAGGACGGCCGACTTCGGTTTCGGGAAAATCATAAATCTGAATGCCGTTCTCTTCGATTTGATTCAAAATCTGAATTAAAAAAATTTTTTTCCATTTTATTTCATAATTAGAATATATAAGAAAATGAAACATACAGTTTCCTTCATGCGTTGGCATTCTTCCGGAAGAAGCGTGTCCGCTTTGGCGATGATTGGAATAATGTTCACACGATCGTGAAGTTTCTGCAAAACTTGAATATCCAGTGCTTTGAGGCTAGAAAAAAATGTTTTTTGTTTTAAACAACATTGAAAAGCACAACCGAATTTTCAACTACCCGTCCCCGTTGGGCGGTATGAAATACAAGCAACAGTGGACACGCTGGTCAGGAATATTGACAGATCGGCTGATTTTCGTTTCTGCTTCGAAATATTTCAAATACTGTTGATCAATGTACTGGACAATTGGCTTCCAGCTAAAAGCAACAACAACAAGAGAGAAAAATTAAACGCACAATGCATAATTAAAAATGCATCAACAACCTGTTGTTATTGTCTATAGCATCACCAAAGCCAGGTGTGTCGACTACTGTCAACGCCAATTTGACGCCATTCTCTACCAAATGAACGACACTTTCTTCAATCTGAAAAGAGAAAAATGCAATTTCAATTCTACAAATCCTCCTCTTCACTTACATGCAAGTTTTTGGATCTAGGCTTTCGTTCAGGCGGATAGATGTCAGCCATGAACAGTGTGTTGAGCAAAGTGGACTTGCCGAGGCCACTTTCGCCAACAACCATGATGGTAAATTCGAAACCTTTTTTCAACGCATTTCCGTGAACCTGGTTCGGCAAATATGAAAAGCCAACAAAGCCACGCAGTTCGGAATAAGTTGCCGACGCCCCTTTTTCACACTTTTTCCCACCCTTCTGACTCTGAACATTCGATGTCATATGCACTAGAGAAAAAATTATAATTTAAAATGAATACATAAATAAATAAATAAATAAATAACTATACATGAAGAAAGTTCTTCGCATATGGATGGTCGACTTATTGTTCGTGTGTCCATGCCAGGTTTGTAAATGTGATTATTTTCAGCTAAATAATGGGATGGTTTGGTGCGACGTCCGAATTCCTGCAATATTCAAACACAGAGTTGGATGAAAAACAAACACCAACCAATTTATTATTCCTTCATTTCTCTCTCAACAGTAAGTTAGCGTTAATAAATAAAAAAATGTATAATATTCATCTTGCCTTTTGTTTCTCTTTCTTAAAACAATAAACTACTTTCTAGCTGAAATATATAAGCGGACAAATAAAAAATTGAACGTGCAAACCAGATGACCAAATCGAATGAATAATATTGTTCTTGTTAGTAGAATTTTGAAAAATTCAAAAAATCCCATCTCAAACAGATGGTAGTAAAAGCAGCACTTGTGCACGTCTTGAAATTGAATAAGTAAAATGTGTTCAAGTGAAAAATGCATTTACACTTGGAGACAAAGGAAGAATGAAAAAACATCACCACCAAGAAGACTGACTAATTGGACAACTTTTCAAGTAGATTTGAGAAAATTAAAATTACAAATGAGCCAAGAAAAACAATTGCACACTGCTTGTGTATTGGAGGGGAAGAGAACAAGGAAAAAAGCAAAAAACAGTACCAGCACGCACTTTGAATGAAACGCTGGCACGGTTGAAGTGCTTCTCAACAGATCGGCTTTTGGCTGGTTTCATCCTACCGCGTCGCTAGTTAGTTCAGTTAGTTAGTTCACTGGAAGATGAGAAAGTGCAATTTTGCCCACGGCAGAAATTGTGCTCAAACGTCAGTGATGAATAACGTTGCGAATAATAATAATAATAATAATAATAATAATAATGGAATGAGAAAATATCCAGAATACGATAAGAGATTGGCCAACGAACAGGCATTCCAACGACCCAATACAATCAACGCAAACAGAGAAAAGCACCGACAAAAAGCAATAAGACAAAATAAATTGGAAAGACATGAAAGCGACTCGACCGCCAAGCAAACTTAGCCTAGATAACGGTGTCCAGTTTTACGAGCACAGCAAACGCGCTGATTCAACACGCTTACATGACAAATAATTTCAAAAACAATACAAAACCAACGTCTTGTGACAGTCCACAACCATGTGAGTATCACTGCCATGATCACGCTAGATGACGATCAAAGCAAAACAAAGCTTCAATTGAACGGAAAAAAACCGACAACGATGTGATAGAATAGAAATTTGCAACAAAAAAAAATTCAGCTAAAATAATGACTCATCTGGCAATTTCCAAACTTCCTAGTACGGTTAGCAAAGCGTTGAGCAAGGTCATTAATGCCTTGTTTGAATAGTGAACTTGTCCGGACAACTAAGCAAACTAAGGTAAATTTGAAACTTCCAACGACAACAATAAATTGCAAACGTTAATTTTGCAAACGGTCAGAATTAAAGAAGACAATTTTTAACAAAACTTACTTCGTTTGTTGGATAAATTTGAACAAAATTCATCGCAGAAATAATTCGACTTCGCTTCACAGCACACAACCGACCACCGTTCACAAGTTGCTGTTTGAATTCAATCTTCGTCAAACCTACTTTACAAAGCATACTGTAATGAGTACTGTATTGTGATGTTCATTTTATTTTTATTGCACGAAGAAAGAAAAATTGTTGCAAATTTGAAAATTTTAACAAAAATAATTTATTGTTTTTCAAATTTCAATTATCCACAATTATAATGCTCTTTCTACGTTCAACTTAATTTGAAATTTTGCATCGACAACAATTTCACACTTTTAATTGAATTAATTAATTTTTGAAAAAATTTTTTAAAATGCAAACAATTTTTATCACAAAATTTTAAATATAAATATTTTATTTCATCAATGATGCAATAAAAATTTCGAAGGTCACAGTAAAGATGCCAGTCAGTTGAGATTTAGAAATTTAAATTATTTTCAACTTTAACAAATCTGACAACATTGAAATTATAACACTTATTGCCGAGCATGGTGGTGGTTATTGCTTGGAATACAGTTCCTTTTAATGCGCAACATTATTCTTTAATTAGTTTTGTTGAAAAAATTTGTCCATCAAAATTGTTGCACGCGTTGTGCAAGCAAATTTTACAATTTGAAATTTCAAAATTCAATACTGAGCGTGAAAATTCTGCTGAGACATTTCGTTACAATTGCTTTGGCAATTGTTTGAACTGAAAGCGTCTGCTAAAGCAACATTTTGCACATGCGCGATGAATGCAAAATCCATTGTTGCATATTATTTGTTATACTGCTGCGTTGTTATAAAAGTTGCAACCATTGTACAAGGTTCTGTATACGAAATTGATTGATTGTTCATAGTGATCAAAGAAGACAAATAAAAGTAACTGTTTTAGCATTGTTCTTGAGAAAAAACACAAAATGAAAGATTCAATTTGTGATATCAGTCATTCAAAATATTCAATTGGGAAGAATTTTCCATTTAAATGCTCAACAAAGATGTGACTATAAAACAAAAAAAACAATTCAAATGTTTCTTTCTAAATAACACTCTCAAATGCAACAAGTAGTGAAAATTGAATAGCCGGCCGGCCGTTTAATGCTTCTTTATGAAAAAAAGGGACTTCCGGATATAATGGGCATTTCAAAGACACATTTCTCGTCTGTTTAGTAATGACTGCTTTTTATTAAATGATGACATGCGAAAATGGCAAGCAATTTGTTTTGCAATTTCTCCATTGTGTTTACATGATTTGAGGTATTTTTGAAGTATGAAAAGCATCCGTGGGTTTCGGAAAATGTTTTCTCACTAAATCATACATATCATTCATTATTCATCATAGCTCAAGTGCAAGAAAGTTGGCCGAATGAAAGGAAATTATATATTTGTTGTTGTTCTATTCTTTTTTTTAATTTGCTTTTAACGCAAATGTTTTATCAACATTAGTGGAAAAATTAAAATGCTGTCAGAAACGATCGTCATGCAACGATCGTAGTACACAATGGAATTTGACAAATGATCGCAATTGGTTTCAAAAGCTAAAAATTTCCACAACTAACAAAAAGCACCTCCTGGCCGTTGTTCTCTGCCTCTGCAAAAGCTTATCTGTCATTGCAACAGCTGCCTATCGCTTCACCCAGCTAACATCAAATTTATTATAAATAATTGATTAGCACGCCTGCGGAAAGTCGACTTGAAAAACTGTGCTTCCTTGATATAGGGCCAACTCTTGCAGAAGTGTCTTCGACGAGCAGCAGTGGTCGCCTATATATATATATATATATATACATATATTCAACAATGTTCAACCTGTGTTTAACGATAGTTGTTGTAATTTCGATCACCACTACAGCCCAGACAAAACGCGTTGACTGTAACAGAAAACCGATCAAAAATGACGATGCTGTAAAAAGCCCGGGCAACAATGGATTTCACATCACTGTCCGATCATATCCACTGAATCAATCATCCCAACCGGTAAACAGTTACGTGCCTGGTGAAAAATATACAGGTAATAATTCAAAATAATACTTGAAAATCTTTATTTTTTTAAAGAACTATCTTTTCTGTAATTAAAACTGTTCTGAATCATGCTGCATAGTTTTAGAAGAGTTGCCATTTACAATGCTTTACGTTTGTCCTGTGCAAATAAGCAAGCAGTTGTTGAGAAATTTTTCAATAAATACAATAACATTTTCCTAATACAATAAATCATAATTCTAAAATTGATATCTACTTGATAGAGTTAAAATGTAAAAAAGAAAACAGTGAAAATATGTTTTGTTTTTCATAGATCAAAGTATATATATATTAATGACTTCTTTTCAATTGAACTTCTTAATGAAGTTGGATTTTCAATGTTGGGAATGTGACAACGTTAAATGTGTGATGTTGCTTCAAGTGAAGCAGGTTTCGATGCTTTCATTACGTTATCACTCGCCGAGAGTCATTTTAATTATAATTATCAATAGAAACGACACTGAGTATAACTATAGGCAATTAATAATGATGACGATGATGATGATGATGATGATAATAATAATAATAATAATAATAATAATAATAATAATAATAATGTTTGGCTTTGGCATCAAAGCACAGTGTTGAGTTCGTAGATGAGGTAAGTATGAATTCAAAAAAAAACATCATATCGTATTATGTATTGTTTCACGCTGAAGAAGCAGATTGATTGTCAAATTAAGAATAAATTGACAACAGAATATTTTTATAGTAAGCATAGAAGGATGGAAAACGCGATATACAGAACAAACGTTTCGAGGATTTACACTGGTCGCTGTCTCTGCCAACGACAACAGCCAGCCGTTGGGCTTTTTCCATGCAAGCACAGCTAGTCGATTGAATGGTTCAATCATTGTTCTAGTTCAAAGTTCTTTTGCAGGTGAAAGAAGATCGAGATGTGAGCTGGTCAGCGGACTGTTGGCATGCGGTCACTCATTCGTCACTGTTTCCCAAAACCAACGCTTCGGTTGTATGGCAAGCGCCGCCGTCAGACGAAGGATGCGTCCATTTCAAAGCAGCCGTACTGGAATATCCGAATATTTGGTATATGGACGATGACGATTTGACGAAATCGTTTTGTGCAAGTGGTAAAAAAAAGTTTTGTTTTCACCATGTTAGCCTTTCTCATTTCATGCCTATTTCAGCCGGCTTCACCGCAGCCGGCGGTGAAAATTCCATAAACGAATGCTGTGCTTGCGACGAGGCCAAATATGAAGTCACGTTCGAAGGTCTATGGTCCAGGAACACACACCCTAAAGATTATCCATCTTGTAGGTCTATTTAGCAGTGTCGTCGACATTTGCAAAAGTTCACTTTCACTGTAATCATAATTTCTGCTCTAGTGGAGCATTTGACTCACTTCAGCGACATCATCGGCGCCAGTCACAGTCCCAGATACACGATGTGGACCTACGATGGATACGCGAGTGACGGATTGAAAGAGTTGGCCGAATGGGGCAACACCCAGAAATACGAACAAGAGATTCGTGAACAGGTCAGTAAGACACATTATAAATACAGTTCAGTTCAGTTCGGTTGCAATGAAAATGATCTGTCTCGCTGTCGTTCAGACTAGTGAAGTACGTACAATTTTGAAAGCACGGGGACTCTGGTTTCCGGACGTCCAAGGAACCACTCGAGCCATGTTTCACGTTGATAAGTAAGTGAAGCTGAACTTTGTTTGATATATAGAAAAAATTTGAATCTTTGTTTCACTGATATGTTGCAGATATCACCATTTGGTGTCGTTGGCGAGCATGCTCGGCCCGAGTCCAGATTGGGTAGTTGGCGTGTCGATGATGAATCTGTGCTTGAAAAATTGTTCCTGGATCAACGAGAAAAGTTTATTCCTCTATCCGTGGGATGCGGGCGTGGACAGTGGCATCACTTACATGGTAAGATTGTCTGTCGTGTGGAGGTGAGCAAAAATTGTCGTCGTAAGCAAAATTCCACTTCTAGTCACCGAACAGTCCCTCAATTCCACGTGAACCGATCAAACCGATCACCACGTCAGATCCGAACGATCCACGATCGCCGTTCTACAATGCCAATTCTGACGTGATGCCACCGTTTGCCAGGCTGACATTCCGCAAAGAGAAAGTATGCGTTCAACTCTTTTCACGTCCACATTAATCAGTAATGAATGAGAAGAAAACAACTACCATCAATAATAGGTGTATCCGTCCGAGTGCAAGGATCCATCCGAGTACGTGTTAGCGTGGAGGTCGGCTGGAGCTGAAACGGAAACTAGCGAAGATATTGAAAACAAAAATACCAGTACGTGATGTTTTTTGCTTTGTGCATCATTTCAGTGCATCAAGTGTTGTTGTTGTATTGGATTTCAAAAAAGCAAAAAAGAATTTTTTTTCTCTTTCAGAAGAGTGCACCGTAAATTCATGGACACCGTGGTCGTTGTGCAGCGCTACCTGCGGTAAAGGAATACGCATGCGAACACGTGTATACAAGAATCCGATCAAAGCCCATCTGATGGGATGTTCGAGACAGATGAACGAAAAACAGTTCTGCAACGCGATCATCAGTGTCTGCGACGGTATTATGTACAGGAATTTGTCAATTTTTGCTTTTTCTCCATCTCAACTTCTGTGAACAGATTCGGAAAATTTCAACGACCTCTGCGCTGCAACTACCTGGGCCCAGTGGACACCCTGCAGTGTGAACTGCGGTCAAGGCGTCCGTTCCAGGGTGAGAAACTACTTGAATCCAATGGCCATAAAGCAGTGTCACATTCGGCTTACGGAAAATCAAAACTGCACTGGTAAAAAAACAAACTTGACTAACTCAATCAATCAATGTGCATGCAAAACAATCCAACTGACTGACCATGCATGTGCTGCTTGATCCTAGGACCAGCCGGACCGAACTGCGACCTGAAGCCGGATCCGCGTTGTCAAACTACCTACTGGTCAGAATGGAGCCCGTGCAGTCATTCTTGTGATGAAGGCAATCGAATACGAACCAGACTGCTTTATTATCCGGAAAATCAAAAGTTCTGCGAACACCATCAACTGCTGGAACGGGAAAATTGCAACGTGCAAAGCTGCGAAGCTTTTCTACGAATGCACTCAGCTGGTGAGACAAATTTTCACTCACTGTTTGCTGTTGCAGTTTCTACTAGTTTCTTCTCATGCAAAGCGAGATTGGGATTGGTGTTTTCTAGAAATTTGCAACGAACCAGTGGAACCCGGACAATGCGAAGGAACATTCCCACGTTACTATTTCAACCCGACCAAGAAAGCATGCATGCGTTTCACGTTCACCGGTTGCAAAGGCAATCGAAACAATTTCCACGTATACAATAATAGATAGATAAAAACAAGCAATTGTTTTTTCTTTTGCACATTTCCTCAATCTTACTCTTCTTCTTTCTGTTCACATATTTTCAGAGTGAAGAACAATGCAAGAACGCCTGCGCGGATGCTTCAGACATCAATTACAATTACACTGGTAAATGAAATGAAATGAAATGTGTGTGTGTGTGTGTGTGTGTGTGTGTGTGTGTGAAAACTGGGAATTGCAACTGCAACGATGGCAGTGAATAATTTCTCTAATCAAATTAATTAACATAACAAAGAATGGAAAACTTACCACCAATCAGTTGGTTGATTTCGTGAGATAGTGTGCAGCATATTTTTTTTTTTATAGAAGTGAACAACAACATTGTCTCGTTGCTGCCTGAAATGTCGAAAGTGGACAGTGGACGGCCGGTTGATTGCGTTGTGAGTGGATGGTCGGATTGGTCAGAATGTTCTCAAACTTGCGGTCGTGGTCGGCGTGAAAGAGTCAGAACTGTTGTCACACCCGCGCGCAACGGTGGCCAACCCTGCCCAGTGGATTTGGTCGAAAAGGCTCGTTGTCGTCTCAGACCCTGCGGTATGTTCTATCCTCGTTGTTTCCTGAAATTGTGATGAAGAAGAGCAAAAATCTTTTTGTAGCCATCGTTTGTCGCATTGGTCACTGGTCAGAGTGGAGTGCGTGTTCCGCCAACTGTGGAACCGGCGTGCAGATGCGTCAACGTTCGGCGAAAAGCAGTGACCGCCGGTCCGAGTGTCCGCCCCATCAAACCGAAAAACGCATCTGCGTAGTCAACAACTGTTGAACATTGTCCACTTCAATATTGCATATTACTTAAAAACTAAAATATGATGTTTTTTTTTAAAAATAAGTAGTTTTTCGACAAAAGGAAAAGATTGTCCAAATGACAATTTGCATTTCGCTCTGCTTAGCACATTGTGGTGTGATGATAAAATAAAAAGTCGTATTCAATAAATTTTATTCATATTGTTGTTGTTGGTTTCACTGCCACATTCTCAGAGCTTCCTCTTCCAGTGCATGAGTCGATCCAACAATGACGAGAGAATGCAATGGCTCGCCGAGATCTGTAGTCGACATCTCAGCCAAGCTGCGACAAACGATCTTCTGATCTGGCCATCCAATTCGAGCTAAACCAACACAACGACTGCTTTCCTTCAACACTAACATAAAAAAAACACACACTCACACACAGAGACGATATTATGCAAGCTACAACAACAAAATACACGCTTGCTTACAAGTGACTTTTCCACTTTGACGACGCATCTCGATAATTGCCAACAGCTGCTTTGCCGCTGCCGATGCGGACATGAACGCCGGTGGCTTGTATTCTGGTTTATTTCTGCAAAAATGCAACTGGCTCACGTTCACACACCACGACACGCTTCTTCACATTGTACACCGTGCATTCACCTCATGATGCCTTCAATTGTCCGCTCGCCGAGGGTCAAATCCATCAAGCACAACGTGTGAGCACCGCAGCTGAGATTGGCTTCAATGCGGTCGAAATAGCTGTCCGGTTTCCACGTTTCTGTCCAATTGACCACAGTCACCGTCTGACCAAAATTGTACAACTGCGAATAAAATTGTTAGAAAAAATATTGAAATACACAACTGTAAAATACAGAGAAAAGAACAAACAATCTGGCTGAAATACTTGCAATCCGCAGCATCCGACGGCGGTCAAGATTGAAGCGTTGTGCACAACTTGGAATGGAATTTTCCTCGACAAAGCTTGCTGACAAATGCTCCAATGGGTAGTAGCCCTGTTGTAATGCAGTGACCAGTTTAGTTTATTATTGGTGAAATTACACTTCAAATCAATGTTCACTGTTCACCCGAACGGGTCGCCGACCACAAGAATACAAACGTCGGTTTTTTCGGCCAAATCCAAAATTCTATCTGAAAGTTAACATATAAATATATGATCTTCTTCTCCAAATATAATATACACACAAATTACAAACCTGTGTCGTTTTCAATTTGCTCACGATTGCAAAGTGTAATTTTCTTGTTGTATGCATTTTCCTGAACAAAATAGACAGAGAAATTAAAAGGAAAAAAGCCTCATTCTCAGACCAACCAGAACGCTCAAGTCGAAACCGTGCGCTTGGATGGAAGTGTAAGATTCGTAGAAAACTTCACTGCAACGTTGTACCATTTTCAAACCGTTGACGGTGATATCGTCCGCACCGCCGAGTCCCAAGCCGACCAACACGAGCATTTATGTATTTGACCGCACGCTCTGCAAATTCAACAAGCTGGACAAAATCTACCTTGCAGAAGAACAAACAGTCCTCATTAGCATAAATTTCAGCAGAAAAATACAACAACCGTTTGGGCAACAGCGTCGTCGTCGTCATCATCATCATCATCATCAACAGCAACAAACAACAAAACAAAGTGTTGATTTGAAGTTTAGATATCTTTTTTTTAATTTCAGAAAAAATAATAATTAAATAAATTTACAAAATGCACACGGTGTCAACGAAATGAAACCACTGCACGTCGGATGATGTGCACGTTGATGAGAAAGAACAACACGCTTGCGATCCAAACTGGGAGGAAAAAGTTGAAGCCCCGAAATTCTAAACAATAAGCGGGCAAAAGCCACAACGCCTGGCCAGCAGTCCACCAGAGCAGCAGCTGAACCGGACGACCACGGTCGCAGTCGAAACCACTCCACACAACTGGCAAGAATGCCAGATACCAGACGAAATACTGCGACGTGCAAACTTTGTTATGGGCGACGAACGCCAGTGTGGAAATGAACCAGCAGATCGGCAATTGACGAGCAAATTTCAACGCCAGAAAGAGAACAATCAACGCTTGGGGCACAAAAGCCGCGTACGAGATCCAAGCGGTGATGTTAGCGTTGTCGTCGTCGGCGTTGAGGTACAATGGCAAGAAGAATGGCGAAAAATTGTGCCTGGACAAAAAGTGCAACGATCAAAAAGCATCCAATACAAGAAAGCAATCGAGCGAATACGTGCAAAGCCAATTTTGCTCAAATTACTTGTAATCAGTCCGACGAAGATGATAAAGCAACGCCTCGTCGGCATACTGCCTGCCGTACTTGTGGTAAGCCAGTGCTGTCGGAGCGGCAAAACCGACCAACACCCCGAACGCGTATCCGGCAGCGGCTACAAGTGCCCGCGCGAATCGAACCGGGAGACGAGCCTCGTCGTCCTTCTGGTATAGCTTCTCCTGGTAGAGCTTCAAACAAGCCGACGGCAAATAGATGATCGGGTAAATTTTCACGTGAACACAGAAGCCGTGCAACAGAGAACCGCACAAGCGAGCCAACGGACCGCCAACCTCGACCAGCAACAAGCTGAACAAGACCAGAAACGAGACGAACGATTCCGCGTTGCCTCGACTGCTGATGATCATCGTGAACGGGTTGAGCAAGGCAAGCGAAAACAGTACACCCAAAGGCGACGGACCCCAGTTCGACCACAATGCCAACACTATCGACGCCAAGCCGGCTAGCAAGTCGAAAGCATTGAACAGCAACTTGCCATACAGAGGCCACCGGACAGCCGGCAAAAGGAGCCAGGCAAAAGTTGGCGTGTAGCGGTAAGTTTGGCGCTCGTATGGAGATTGACCACGAGCCATCAGCTGCGCCGCGTCCATCATCACCGTGTAATCGACGTCGGTGAATTTGACGTCGAAAAAATAATCCTGCAACTGACTGTAAGTGACCAACAAGAATCGAACCGCCGTCGAAAAGCAGAGCAACTTCAACAACCAACGGTACTCTGCTGAACTGATCATTTTCTCTCTCCCTCTCTCTCAGTCTCTCCACAGCTAGTTTTCAGTTATGTAAATCTGAAATTTCAATTAAATTCTACTCAGCAACAATAACAAATCAAATCAAATAAACTGCTTTCACCTGCTTTGAATAGTAGCTCGCATTTTTCACATTGAAAAAAACACATGAAAGCTGTAAAATAATTTAAATAATTTATGAACAAAATCCATTAACGCTGTGGCAGATAAAAAACAAAAAGAGATTGGAATCAGAAAAGCCAAATAGAAGAATAACAACAACAAAGTAATGATGATCAAGTTAACGTTTTTACTTTGCTTCCCTCTCTCCCTGCCCCTCTTCCCTCTCCGTTTTTGCCGCTATTGTGAACAGCAAAACACTACACCAAAACAGTAACAAAATTAACAGACAAAACTTCATCTCATTTTCAACTAGCTTGCTTCGACTAAACAAAACCGATTGATCAAGTCAACGAAAACCGCACACATCACTGCTAGCTCGACAGTCCACTCCATTGTGAGCCAAGAACAGGCGACCATTTTCGCACAAGCAAACCTGGTATTGCATATGACCCTTCTCAGTGCCACGCATCAAACGATCCACGTAAATATTCGGCGAACTGAGAACAATCTGACCAAGTAATGCAAAAAACATCATTGCACCGATACAACAAAATATAACAGATCAATTGCAAAAGCAAACCTCGCCCTCGGTCGATTGGAAAACGACATTGTGCAACGCTTCGGCTTTGATATCTCCGGCTCTGCTGAGAATTTCCATATCCTGCGCCACGCGAACCTCCATACCACGGGTGGGCGATTCCAAAAGCAACGGCATGTCCGCTTCTGGCCGGATGACCGACGTCTGGATGGAACCGTCGAACACTGAACCACCTTCGCTGATGATGCGCAAATTCTCAACTCGCACCGCTACTTCATTTTCCGTGGCCGAAAACACCGCTTTGCCGTCTCTGTTCACCACTTCAAAGCGATCGCATATTGCTTGGATTTGATTGTCTTCTGAAATTGGGAAATAAAATTGAACGAAAAAACCAAAATTCACTTTTTCAACGGTCGATCGAAGGCAATTTGCAAAATTATACCTAAACGATACAAAAATTACAGTACACCGTAAAGTAAGATTCATTTGTTTTTTTTTTGCATACTTAGAACAAGCCGACTGCTGATGTTGCCCGTCTTGTCTCTGGCAGTCAATTGGACAGCTCTGTCGGATTCAATGAACATCGGCACTTTGGAAGCGGACGAAAGTCTCTGCAAGTAGACCGCATTGACAAACTCTGCTTCGCCAGTAACTTCGATCTTCGCCTTCGATATTCGCATACCGCCTATTCCATCCTTAACAATGATCCTCATATATTTAAACAGAAACAAAGAAAAGATAGAATGTTTTTTTTTTACTTTTCAAAACTTCTTCTAATTGCTTATAATCAAGGGCAAAAATTAACTCTAGTGTTTATTTTATTAATCAACTAAACGATTATAATTGTCATTTTATCAGTTGAATTAATCTGACAACAATCACTACTCCCATAAAATATATTACAACTGAAATGACAGATGACGCATTCATTAATGTCAACATCTAATAACTGCACTAAAAAGAATAAGCACGCAAGCCTGCTCTGGCAACGTATCATCCAATTTATATATCTCGGAATTTTAGTTCGAAAAAGATGAAACAAGAAGCTCACTAGAGCTAACTTCATTCATTTATTTATTTCTGTTGAATTAGAGAAAAACCCTGGAGCAAAAATTCCACATCTAATATATATCGAGAAAATAAAATTGAATAAAAAAACACAAATTTCCATGTAAAATTTATAATAACAGATTAATAATCAAAAACAACAACAGCAGCAGCAACAAATTAACATTCCAATCGCAGCTGGTAGATCAAATTACCTGAACTTTCAGTTTTAGTTGCATTTCCAACTTCTAGGCTACGTCATCAATTCGTGCATTCAAACAAAATTATTAAACGTCGGATGTTGGCAACGGCTGCCGCTTCAGCAAGTTCAAACACCGAACCACTAGTTGGAGACAAGGCAAACGCAATTATAACGGGAATAATTTTGTTGAACAGAAATGAAAAATGAAAAATTGAAATACATATCGTGTTAAATGAATAAAAAAAAACAAATAATGCTAATAAAATCGTTCATTCACTCGTGCAGTTCAAGTCAGAAATGACAGAAAACTGAACAACCAACATGCCCACTACAACCACTACTCACCAACGTGAAACCCATTATGCTCATTATCCAAAATGTGACTGTGATGTTGGCCACAATCAGCACAATCAGCAACAAAATCATCGCATACAAACACCGCTTTCGCCAGCCGTAGATTCCAATACTGAAATCAAAAAAAAAAAAAAAAGAAAAACAACAGACCACATTGAAAATGAAATTTCAACGCATCAAACATGCCAGTACCGATAGATTGTAGAGTCGGTCATTTTGGAGCCGCCGTGATTGTATGCGGTTAATTTGTCACCGAAGCGGCGCACTTTCACAAAATCCTGGTTTGAAGCATAATCGTGCGAAAGATTTGCCATTTTCACAACGCGGATATCAATCCAACACCCAAGCTGCAATATTCACATACGTCTAACATCAAAATCATTCATACTGTAAATGATGATAATGTTCCATGTTTTATTTCACGTTGTTATAAACGAATAAAAACAAAACATTCAATTGGAAAATAAATGAAATTTTTTTTGTTTAATTTAATAATAAATTTTAAATTTTTGAAAAATTATTTAAAAAAAAATTTATTGTTCAATTCAATCGCAACCAAATTAATGTACAATCTGTATGATTTTATTTTCAATTAGTTTCAAATCAGTTTTCAGATTGAACTACCCATTCTGATCTATGAAGTGCAGCATACTTACGTCAGTGTGTTCATGTTCACCAACTACGGCTTGTTGGAGGCAGTGATCCGTACAACAAGAGATGATTAGCCTGCCAGTGCTGTGATACTATACGCATCTTTAGCAATGAAGCACAGCTTTCAGTTTTGAAATCTCAATCCTCCTCAATCAAACACTCGCCTTTGTTTTTGTTCACATTCTATGCAAATTGTTTTACTACCTTCACTTGATGTCGGAATTTTCGTTCAACTGTACTCGTGTAAAATTCATATTTTTCTAAATTTTCGTTTTTTTCAAACTACAATAATTGTTCAAAGGAACATTTATTCCAGCACTGATTGTACAAATAACAATTCAGACGTTGTACATCAGATGTCACTTTGCTCGTTGAACAATGGCAGTAATAAATGAACAAAAAGCTCTTATGTAAGAAAGATTTTAAATGACGTTCATCATCCATTTCAGCAGATTGTCATAACGTGAATCGCCTTGCTGAAAAGGTTGTAAATTTCAAAAATTGGAAAACAATTATTTATACAAAAGAAAACTACACTTATAATGACAAACATGGTCATACTGTGCACGTTTCCACATCGTTCCATGCACCTAAATTTTGCACAACAAACGTACAAATTGACACGGCTGTTGATAACAATAAAATCCATAAGTATTCAACAATAAAGATAATCAACACGTGCAGCAGCAGTGACAGAAATTGAAGGAGGGAGAGAGAGAGAGAGAGAGAGAGAGATGCTTGCTTAAAGTATAATATTCTCTCGTATAATTTTCACGAACAGAACAATTTGGCAAATAAGTTGATTGGCGCTGTTGAATACAGATTCTGGAGGCTCACCTTTGAAATACTCTTTCAAAGTGTTGCTGAATCGTTTGCTGAACTTGACAAAATCCCGTTTGCGTTGATCAACAAGTGGCTGCAGTTCCGGTGACAACAACGGGATCAGACAGTTGATTGCATCCAACAATTTTTTAATACTGTTGGCAATTTCTTTGATTGTTTCCAAAAATGTACGCCGATCACCAATCTCGTTGGGAATGCGAGCCAAAATGGCGCGCAGAACTGTAGCTCGTTGCCCAACTTCTTGCACAACCGCTCCACCGTTGGTCAACTTCAAATCATCACTGCAAGCGGTACCCTGCAAGCGCAGCAGGCTTTCGTGTAAGCTGACGTCGAGTTGAGATTTCGAAAGCACATGCTTGATGAGCAAACACAGAAATCCTTCCTGTTCACGTTCGGCTTGCACCAACGCTGTTCGTAACGTTCGCAGTGCACTTGGATCTCGCATTTCAAAACGCTCCAACAGCGGTCGAAATAACACACTGTACACCGCTGAAGACAAGCACTGCTGTTCCAAAGCAGATGCCATACTGTGGCCTTCGACCGCATGACCGCACATCCCACTGCTAAAACGAAAGTCAAAATAAACAGCAAATACGAAAAATCTGACAATATTTTCATGCAAATGCCAAGCAGCAACGCATTTTTTCAAATCATCCAACCCGGAAACCAATACCGCGCAATGATGAAATTTGAACAACATTTTCGCAAGGACAAATTCATAGTATGCTTATAACGATTGTCAGGTTTGATTCTTTCAAAATATGCAAAAATATGACACTAAATTTTTGTTCAAACAATTCTGAAATTTACATGAAAAAAAAAGAAAAAGGCTTGAAGTTATTATGAAAAAAAACAATATTTTAAAATATTCTGTAAAATAGTTTTACAATGACAATAACGTCCCCAATTTCAACTGACGAAAAAATTTCACCTAAACATTCAATTCTACAGAAAACTTTGCAGTGAAGATTATAAAATTAAAATTACATTAGCAAAACAATCTCATCAACATGATCTAGTAAACCTAGTGCCAATTCAGCCAAACTTTTCGAATGTTCTGGTAATATTGCTTGTCTAACATGCCGAAAAAAATGCCTCTGAACTTGAATAAACATCTAAGAGACTTAATAAAAAAAAATGCAAAAGGTCAATGATGACAAAATGTCGTGGCAAATGCCACGCTGAATTACAATTCATAAATACAGCCTTGGCCTGGTGAACGTATTTTCTTTTTGCATCATCTCATTGTTAAAATCAAAAGTGCTGTTGAAACAACGTACCGGTCAATCATGCTTGAACTGGTGAACAATATATTCTCAGCTCGCAAACGCAATGTTCAGCTCGTGGATGAAAATTTTCACCAACTGCCGGAATTTCAAGCCAACAATTTTGCCTTTAAAGTTGATAAAAGCAAAATTAAAATACCAAAAAACCAAACAAAAAAAACAATATTGCAAAATACAGATGTTGAATTTCAACGTCAAATGCCAGCACGTCAAGAACAACCACTGAACGAAACGATCAGTTTTAGCAAATTTTTAAATAAGCTCAAGCAACGACCGCTTGGCAAACAAGTACGAAAGTCAAGTGGTAAACATCAACTTACGACTACAGCAAAAGATGGTAAATAAAACCAGTGAACAATGACAAACAAAAGATGCACCCAGGTTGAATAGTCACGCGACAAGCAAGCATTTCACCTACTGCGCTTTTAATCAAGTTATTCGATTAGCTTATTTGAAAAGAGTAGAAAAAGAAAAAGAAAAAGAAGTACATTTCCGTGTACACGAGCGTTATCAGAATGCAGTGTTCAATTTGAAAGACCAGCCGCGCTTTAAATAGCGCAACAATTTCTAATCGGCCAGAAAATCGAAACTTTCTAATAAAATTGAAGGACAGAACGTCATCAAAGAGAGCAAATTCGTTTCGATCATAACATCACTGACCTTCTTGAAAAGTAATTTGAAATTGGATCTCGTTTACAGTATCTCAAACAATGTGAGAAAATTAAGGTCAATTAAACTCACATGCTACTCCGAAATTACAGTATATGCAACGACGGAGGGTATGTATCGCGAAACGCTTTGCTTGTTATTATTCTCTTAAATGCGTTTTGCTTTCTTGAAAATAAATGCATTTTCAATTAAGCATGAAAATTTTACAATCACTGAAAGCTGTATTTAAAATTATTATCGAACAAGATTGAATACATTTGTCTGTAGTAAGTGTTAATTAATTTGATGTGAAGTGCAATGCAATTTGAATTTCCCCCTTGAACAACTGCTTGAAAAGTTGCGTTGATCGCGTTATTCAAAGTCCGTTTTTTTGAGAGTAAAAAATATCAGTTGCACTTCATGAATTTAAATGACTGCAATTAATTTTTTTTAAATCTTACTTTGTTGTGCACTGATCAAAAGTAGAATCCAAAAAGTAGTGCTTCAGACTTGTTTTCTGCAAACTGTATGATGACGCTATGTTGAATAATTGACAAAATTGTTTTATATCGTAATAATTCAAAGAGGAAAACATTGGCCTGAAACAACTGCGCTCCATGTCTCAGCAACCTATCCATTTATCGGACCAAAAGTCACTTTTGTTAAGCAATCAATAAGTAAGATAAAACTGATCGAATTGTATGAAAAATTCAACTTATTAAACAGGCATCTTAGCATTGAAAGAAAAAGTTTTCTCTTTTAATCTCGATACGTCAGTTTCGATTGATTCAAGCTAATGATAATTTGGAATCAACCTTGAACAGTGGTTGATGGTTTTTGGAATAGAAAAAAAATTTTATTCCAACAAATCAACCACTCGCATTGTTGTACAAAGTTTACCCGTGAAAAATTGTCAATTCCGCTTCACGATTATTGCAACGGTTGATTTGCTAGCCTCCATGCTAAGTTCCGGCTACTTTCGAGAATGACGGCTAAAAATAGTTTTCAATGACAGCTAATTAACGTTCCAAGTCCAGAATGGAGTATTGGATGTGAATGTGCACAAGCCGTTGTTAATGCTTTCACACCGCACTTCGAAATGTACCCTCGCAATATTTATCAATTAAAATATTTCATCTCACTTTGACCACGAAATAGAGATATTTTAAGATTATCTTTTTCAGTGAATTTGCTTTTTCAAAATTCTTGAATTGGAATTGAAAGTAAGATGCATTGAATTGGCTGTAAGTTTGCTGCATCCGAGCGTCAACCAAGCGGAAACCGAAGACACACTGCTGGGAAGATGAAATTTTAAAAGCTAGCAAGCCAAGCAAGTTGCACAGAAAGAAAGAGAGTATGGCTAGAAAAGCAGCTGCTTTTCGTTAGATGATGTGACTTTGGCACAACGCACGCGCAAACGAGTGCAAGATTTGCTAAAAGTGACATGCCGATCATTTAAACGTTCAATGTTTATTGCCATTGGGGAAACGAGGTGCTTCATAAGCATCGCTGGACTGGAAAAATCTAGCCACCCAAAGTGCTAGGGCTCATTACGGGCGTCGATTTTATACTTACAATTTAATTTATAATTTCATTTTTCCTTTGCAAAATTGAAAATCATTGTCATGCTTATATTTCCGTCTTGAAAGAGAAAAATAAAGAACCTGGTAATATAATTATGAACTTTTTTCTACATTTATTTATTTATTTATTTATACATTTAATAAGTTTTACTTTGCGCTGACAGTAGCTAAAGAGTGTACAATCAAATGCTAAGCCGTATTCTTCTTGACAAAGTTATTTTGTACTTTTTCAAAATAAAATTATGAGAAATAATTTTCAAAATAAATAAATCACAAAATCAAACGTTTTGCAATCAAAAAAGGCTCATTATCATTGTCTTAAGAGAAACTGACGCATTTTAAGCGGCTGTTTACGTCTGCTGGGAAGAAAAATTCCCGTCATTACGTCAATCTGCAAGGTTTATTAAGCTGAGAAAATGATCGAGAGAATGGATTAATAATGTGCTTTGCATGCTTTGCAAAAGTTTTAATTTATCCATCCCTCTTTATCACATTTCCGATTTATTCAAAGCAAAGCAAAGAATCTTTGCTGATAAGCGATCGTTCACGTCATGACGTGATTATTTATTACAGACCATTAATTTTGATAAAATAATATATATATATATATATATATATATATATATCGGAAAACAATTCTTAAACTAAAAATTAAAATATAATAAACATTAGATTGTAAAATTTTAATAAAATGTAATATAATATAATCTGTAATGCTTGTTACCAATTTTATAGTTTCATGTAAATAAAGTTTGAGGTTGAAAAATTAAATTTATTGGTGAATGAACTATATTTTATAAATGTTATTGATTTTGACTTGAAACGTAAAAGAGTATATGCGAAAATTGACTTTTGATCAAATTTTCTGCAAAGTCATGCCATGCGCAATTGGATTCCAGTCGAGGCAGTTTTTCACGCACCCGAAGCTTCAGTTACTGCTCGTATTTTGCAATGCCGCGCAAGCTTGAGTAGGTAAAATTTGACAAACTGCCACATTGGCTTGAATATATTTTTACTTTCATCCACTTTGCTCAGTTATGATCCATTATTTTGCCTTGACATTGTGTCTCAATGTTCAAATGAGCTTTTCCGCTTCAACAGTTGTGCTTTTCATTTTACTAAAGATCATCATCCCCTCTATTTTGGAGAAACAATTTTTTTTTCTTCACAAACAGACGTTCAATGATGATGATGATGATGATGATGATGATGATGATTTATTGGCGAATGTAGAGTGCAAATTTGAAATTTCCCGTCGGGGCATTTCTGTTGCTTTCACTTGAATCGCATCTGGATCACGAGCTACATTGATATGCAAAAATCTGCACTGCAAAAAAACTCTTCGTATATTGTTTTTCATTAAAGCGGATGCTCATTTGAACGGTTCAATCAACAGTCAAGTTCAGCTTATTTACGGCAAAGTTTTCAAGACATTTTTCTGTTTATGACGAAAGCAAAAAATTTTACCCTAACAAACAAACATACTCACTCGTAAACATTTACTTACAAACGCTGAACGCATTTATCATAATATCGTTGCATTAATAACCGCCTTCTGTCAGAAAATTTAATGCTTATATTTTTTGCATTAGCGCAATCCAAAAGAAAAGCTGAATAATAATAATAATAATAATAAATTGTATGAGATTTAAATAAATTTAAATAATAAAATTATCATATAAACAAAAGAATTCATTCTTGTTTTCGATGCTGTTGATGATCACTGGAGATTGTATTCATAAATTTTTCATAAAAAATATCGACACTTGTTTGATCAATTTTTAAGATCAAATGCTCCTTTGAATATTATGAACTTACTAACTACCTGATGAAATAATTATACAGTTTCTAATATATGAAGAAAAAAAATTTTTTCTTTTCACATCTACACCTATCTTGTCTGCCGTTTTCTGGAATAAGTTTTAATTTCAATTATTATTGATGATTGCGACATTGTAGTTAATCGTTTCAATCAATTTAAACAGAGGTCAAATTTTCCGAGCTCATATTCAGCAATCAGTGGCCGTGCCAGCATTTTCTTGAACAACGCTAAACGCGCATGCATGCATCACTAACGCTGGCTGACTGACCATTGGCTATTTATCAACACAGCGATGTGTTGACGAAATCTTACGGCGCCGTGCTTGTTCCATAGCTCTCAATAGCGCGTTGAATGACATCGACGTTCAATGAGCACGTGATACGCTCAGGCTAGGCTGAAGCAGTTCATGCTCCGCCAGTACAACAACAAAGCATTCGTTTAATACAATCTGAGAACAATAATCTTATTAATACTGATTACAACTTGCCCACAACAGCTTTATGTGTGTGTTTGTGTGTTTTTTAATTTTAGAAGCAAATGGGCCGTTCTTTTTTCTTGACACTGAAAAGATAAAGACTGAAAATTGAAGATGAAAGAGGTGGTGACTACGTGTAATTATAATAATAACCTCACAGAAACACAGAAAGAACCGGAAAGCAGTGATTCAGAGCTCAACGAAAAGAAGCAAGCTTTTGCTCATAAATTGAGAATTACTGAACGTAATTTGTTTCCGAATCTTTCTTCTGCCAGTGCTCCTAATCTCTCACCTACAAGCTTGCCTGAAAACAAACCGTTATTTTCAAGCCCACGTCGAGCTAGTAATCCAACAAGACCAGGCATCTTTTCAGAAAGAACGTCCAAAATGAATGCACAATTAGCAACGCCTTCTGCTTGTAATTCAGATCCACCCCACAGACGTCAGATGACGAAAGTTGATTCTTGGAATGCGCATTACTGGGCTCTGACTAGCATGTGGGCTAATCAAACTGGAAGCGTGACAGTGCGACGCCCATCTGCTACACAGATTGAACCGAAAACATTAGCCAACGGTTTCGTTGAAATGAAAGAGCAGAGAGCAAATGCACGTTTGAAATCCAGTCCAGATTCAGACGGTTACAATTCGTCTACCTGTAGTTCTGAATCAGCGGAAACGGTCAGGCAGAAGAAAACTGCTCAACGAGTTGGAAAGCGTCACCGACGTCGAAAAAGTCTAGATCTGCTTTCAAGCAGCTTTACAAGATCAATGGAAGATGGAAACTCATCAAGCTCTGACGAATTGGACAGTGGTATGTTTTGAACTTGTTATCATTGTTCACTTAGGAAAAAGAGCATAAATTTATTGCCCTTCTAGAAATTAGTACAGCAGTAATGGACCTATAAATTGCATTTTATGACTTTTCAAAAATGAAAACAGTTTTAAATCATTTTCATATCAAAATATTTTATCATAAGGCATCTTCAGCGTAACAGTTACCATAAGCTACAATAAGAATACGCGCTGTGCTCCTAACTGGAAAAAAGTGAACAAAAATTGCGCTTTTATAGCAACATGAAATGTTGAAATTTGTAGGAAAAATTGAAATACCTGTTCATTTATTAACTGTTTATCAGTATTTTTAAATTGAATCATGAAATTGCAAAAGCAAGAAACTTGGTGTTGCAAAACATTTTATCAGCATGACAGATTTAGCATGGATGTTGTTTAATTTAATACTCAATATAAATGTGTCTGATTAAATTAAGAAAAGTGTGTAAATTGGTACATTTCACTTCGAAAATAGAAAATGTTTTCTTTGTTCTGAATGCATCTTCCTTCCGAATTATGTGCCTTATAAAAATTGAACAACATTCAATAACTTGCATAGGAGCTCCCTTTGGAATTACTTCTCTGACCTTCCCATTTCACTGCAATTATCTATTTACAGCTGAATTATGAGCAAACGTTTTAATTTTGTGGATATTTTTTTGTCGATGTTTTACACTAAGCATTACTTGGCAAAATTTTGTTAATGTGGTAATGAAATTAAAATTACTTTGAAAAAATATAATGAATTTATTGTTGTTGTTGTTGTTGTTGTTGTTGTTGTATTATACAATTACATGCACAGTTATTAATTTCTATTATGATTTTCTTGACAGAAAATAGTGTTTCACTTTCACGTGGAATATTTTGTTTTTCAGCTTAGCTTGTAAGACTATTTTAGTTTGTAGTTTAAATTTTCAATTACTGCTTCTCAGGTTATCTCTGATTAGATTATCACTAGGGTTAGCAGAAAAGCGCATTGCTTTCATAAAACAATCGGACGAATTTTGAAATTGTTAAATTAAAGCAATTGATAACAGCTGCCAGAGCTTTTGTCAGCTTTTGCAATTTGAGAAGCGAAAGTTTTTATGCAACGCTCGTTTGTTTGAACAATGCAGCACAACTTCTTCAACTTTTGCAGCAACCGCTGCTCATGGCTCCACCGCCGTCGGCACATTCCTCAGATCGCATGTTACGCAATCAGATGTCCGTGGTGGGATTTTTTTCTGTACATTTTCATTAAAATAGAGTAAGTGGATTTGATTTCAACTTTTTCTCATTCTACTTCCTATTCATTGGGCGGAATAGGTTTTATGCTCTTCTATGCAATATCAAACATAATAATCAAATCGATGCTTTGTTTTGCTTTTGATTTTTTACTCTCTCTTTCCACTAGCAACAATTCTTGCTTCAACAATCGGCTTCAAAATTGCAGATTTTTCTCAGATTTATAAAATTGCATTGAATGAAGAATTAATTTTTGATTTCTTTCTACACTTTATACAGGAACAATTAACTTTGTTAAATTAAAAGTAATAAATAAATAAATTCTCAGTAATTATGAATATGAATCAGATTCAACACTTCCAACTTCCATGCTTTTCAAAGTAAAAATTATTCATAACAAAGGCACACATGCTTTCATTGGCATTGCATTTGTAAACAAGGTTGTTCATTGAAATTCGTGGAAAAGGTGAACAAAGACCTAAACAAAGTGCTGGCTGGGCACTGATGGAATTTTGCTCAAAGCACAAGTGCTGCACGTTCGCCGACATTGAGAACATATATATATATATATATATATATATATATATATATACATCTTAACTCTTTCACAAACGCAGCTGTTTAAAAATTTACTCGACGAAAAATTGAACACATCATCACCGCTTGCTCTTCCTATGACAGCTAGCTTCGATGTCAATTTATGTTTTCACTGTGTTGTATAGAACAACATATTTTTTTTGCACATTAAACAAAGTTTTGCTAAAATTCAACCTTCATCTTTTAACATATACATATATTTTTTAATATCTACTTTTTGAATTGAAAATTTTATGCTCTTATAAATATTTTCAACCTGGGCAATTATAATTTATCATTTTTATGATAACTCAAAAGGTTTTGAAAAAATCTTCGCAAACAAAAAATTTTGTTTATTTTAAACTGCTCGAACTTTTCAATTTTCAAATAAGCTTGTTTCAAATTATTTATTTACCCTACTTAAATTTTGAATTATTGTAAAAGAGAATATTTGCAAGACTTTACGGTGATACGAGTGGAGAGCTTTATTTTGAACAAAACAATAATAAATTAAAAATATTTAGTAAATATATTTTGTGAAATTTATCAATTTATTTTATGTAATGTATTGTTTGCGGGAAGTTCTTTTTTTGAAAAAGTTGTTTTCAATGTCAGCCTTGTCCTAGCTTTAATTTGCTTTTAAACTGGGCTATTTTCTCATTCTCACAAGCAAAGTAAACAAATTTTCAAAATGGCAATTTTTAAATTGCAAACGTTCACTTGAATTTAAATACATCAAATGAGACATGTATTTTTTTTTTCT
The DNA here is from genome assembly GCA_001447645.1 of Trichinella pseudospiralis. Classification (NCBI taxonomy): domain Eukaryota; kingdom Metazoa; phylum Nematoda; class Enoplea; order Trichinellida; family Trichinellidae; genus Trichinella; species Trichinella pseudospiralis. The sequence goes on along the minus strand of JYDV01000086.1, from coordinate 71,118 downwards.
TTTTTGATTCCAAGAAAAAGCATAAATATTCTTTTTGATGGTGCTTTCAGCGGCCAGTTGATCAATTTAAATAAAATAATGAATGACCAACAATGACGCGAGATTTTAACTTTCCCAGATCAACAGCCATGATGTCCTTTTCAAAATGACAATGATAAATGAATTGCTTAACAACACAAAGCAGCAAAAATTTAAGCTTCCCTCGACTGTTGCCCGTTGACAAGCAAAGCTTTGAAGAAAAAATAGCAATAATAAAAAGGCGTTTCAGTTCCACTCCACTAGCCGCAATGTTCAGTTGCTGACTTCCGCGTCAGGCAGATGTCCGCTTTTCCTCCTCTGATTAAAGCATCCAAAAAAAAAGAAAATAATTTTTATTCGCCATATTATTCTTCATCTTGCAATTTAGCTGTTTGACATAAATCTAGGCGGCGTTTCAAAGCAAACAATTTCAACTACTCTACTACTATCCGCAGCTACCAGAAAAGCTATCCAATAAAGCTACACTGTGTACATGATCTGATTGGTTGACATTATCTTCATTATTCGTATAAAAAGTTTTTTTTTCTTATTATTTTTTTCATTTAGATTTAAGACCGAGGCAGAGAACACGACACAAACGGATGCACAAAGAAAAGTACCACGTGGCTGCTTACGAACGTTGTTTGGTCAATGCAGTTGTATCAAAAAATATTCAACCTCTACGAGAGAAGCATTTTCAAGAAGTCTGCGCTCCTTCGGTGCAGGAGTTTGTCAAAGTCGAAGAGAAACAACACGCTTATGTTTATGGAAATACTGAATACGCGGAAATTTATTTGAAAGAACCGCAAAACTGCAGCGAACAACTAACCGAAGAGGAGGATGGAAGGTATGCAACGTATGAGGAATGTTTACAAGAATTTAAAAAATCTGAAGATGACAAATACCATCAGCAAGCATTATCAACCGTGGAGCCACAAGAAGACCGAGCAACTGTGTTGGATCAGTATGTGGAAATTATGGAAACATTAGCCGATGATCATTTGTCTGACGAAGAGATTGTCTGGAATGATGCTGGTACGCTTCAAGAAGAGCAAACTGAAATTCAGCAGTCAATACAAAACATGACCAATATTGGCAAGGATATAGAGAAAACTTGCAAAGAAATTATGCAAAGTGTAAGTGGAATTTTTCAAATTGCAGAACAAATTAAGAATACTTCGCCGAGAAGTGCATCCAATGCGCCCTCTTCAACACTGGACCATCTTTCCTCGGCTTCAGACGAGACATCCAAACGAATGGAAAGTATCTCGTCAGTGGACACGGAGATGCTCAGGTTGCTCAAGTTGGGCGAAGAGCTTCAGTCAAGCGGATGTCAAAGTAGAAGTCGCGTGTCCGGTGAACGAAGTCCAACTGCCCATTCTTTGCTCTCGTCAGAATCTCTGGGCATTCAGAACGCATCACTGAGTTGCAACAGCGACTGTGGACAAGTGTTTGAAAAATGTTTCAGTCTTGAACGACCACGATGGAAATGGATCTCGCCATTGGGGCAGAAATGTCGACACCGACCCGAGTCCGGAGCCAGTGATCAATTTTTGGAAGAAAAGCTTGCCGTACTTGCGGCCCAACGACCCTGCTTAAAAGGCTTGTCATTATTGAAACCAGTATGGTGCCAGCCTGAACGACCCAGACGTACATCTCTGGAGGAGGCGACAAAAAAGGTCGATGAAATGCTTCGACAAGCTAAGTTGCGACAAAAAACGACCACTTTCCTGAATTCAAATTTTCACGTCAAAGAAAGTGAAGAACGAAAACAGTTTGATCTTTCCTCTGCTGCGAACTGCAGTTTAGTTGGTCAAGCTAACGCCATTATTAACGCATTTAAGAAAAATTCAACAATCGACACAGAGACAAGTGTGGTATCCTCTCTTTCAAAAGACAAAATGGACTACACTAGACGCTGGCTTGAAGGTGATTTGAAATCATTCAGTTCTGTCAAGTCGAATTTGCCACCACTTGATGCTAAATATTCCAACGATGCTGATCTCCAGTCAGTTGGAAGTGCTTCTGCTGAAGTGGCCGCAATTACAGATTGGAAGAGCAGCTGTAAAGAAGCTCAATTACAAAATGAGCTCGTCGTTTGGCACAGACGTAAAGACAGCAAAGAGAACTCAACGGTCGATGTATTTGACAATACAATAACGGCGAATCCGTCTTATTCATGCGGCAAAGGTGGTAAAGCAGAGTTTCAGTTCAGTCCTGTCAAGCCAATTTCATCCAGCTCAAGTTCGGAGAGCAGTTTTTCCAACAATGATTATCACTCGACAAAATCGCCCAAAGAATATTGTTTCAAAACCAAAAATGCCGCAGACGACTTCTCTGCTCAGAGCTTGCCACTGGGATTCTGCACACCATCTTGCTTGCCGAAAAGAAAGGGCAGTGCCATCACTACAACGCCTGCATCCACGACACCGACAGTGGACGTTGTAATTGTAGCGCCTTGGGCTAAGCAACTTTACATAGCCTCTGAATCATCCAGCTCTCGTGACAGTAAGCCAAACAAAAAACAGTTCAAACCAGCAGAGCAGTCGAAACAAAAAATGAACGCTATTTACGATTTGGTCGACGAGCTTGAACTGAACACTGAACCGTCTGATCCAATACGACTGCATTTTCCAGTCAACACAAGCAGCGAGAAGCTCGGTAATTGTAGCATGGCCAACGGTGAAATAGCCTTGCAAAGCAGACGTCGAGAAAAGCGTACATTCAAGCCATTCCGACGTACAAGTCAGGGTAATTTTTTCCACACTCACAGAGATCGATTGGAAATTTCTGGCCAAGTGAACAGCGCAAATAATCTAGTACATTCAGTTAACGGGGAACCGACTTTATTGAACCGGATGAGAGTTCACGATGGTAAATTGCCGCTGTCATCATTTTTACGCCCTTGGAAAGCAGCAGCAGCATGCTCTTCAACAAATCAACAAGCTTCTACTGCGGAAATTAAAGATTATGACAACTTGCAAGTAAAGAGGAAAGAGTCAGACAAAAAGCTTTGTCCCACGCGCAGTGAAGGACACTTGACCAACAGCAAGCTCACGAACAATCTTGGATCGACTACGGTTCGCGGGGCAGAGGGAGAATTGTGGGTAAAACTTCTTCCTAAAAGAAGTCACCTTTCCAGTGTTACATCGAACGAAAGTCGATCCATACAGTCCAGTGTGTCGTTGAATTCAGCTTCATCTCGCCACACCCCAGTTGCTGAACTGTTGCCTTCACCGAAATCGCAACCGCTCAGTTCACGAAGTTACCGATATTTGGGCAGTTCAGCTAGCGAAGCCGGTGGCATGGTAAAGCTGTACGATAGCAGCAGATTCAGTAAACCTGTCGCAAATGCGGCTAATTCAATGCCAAGACATCTTATTCGAACATTGTTGAGCAAGCTGAAAAACAGCGGCAATTCGTCTGGCAGAGATCTGAGAACATCCAACGACAGTTTTCGAGATGTCGTTTCGCATTCGTTAGTCAACGTCACCAACGAGGCAGAAAACCATTGGTATGGAATGCAAGAGCAACATTTGTCCAATACTGAATTTGTGGAAAAGAAAATGATCAAAATTCAACTGGACAATCTTTTACCATGGCAACAATATTCCTATTCATATCCGAGTAGCCGTGGTAAGCAAGCTAAATTATTTCTAGCCTTATTTCGTTTGCTTACATGCTTTGCGCTTCAAATTTTACTGTGCAAAATTTGATCATTTATTTTTAGCAACAAAATCTCTGTCCAAGACAAATCAGTTCAAGGCAGCTTTTTCACAGTTTTGGAAAAAACGACAGCTCAATTAAAGTTATAAATTAGCTTGCCAAAATGTCAACCTGATTATTTTATTAGATCTGCGGTGCCGTCATCTAACGACAAACACTTAAGCTGTACAAAGACGATGTGTGAAAAGATTTCATTTAAAAATGCCATTTTTTGTTAATTTTGTTTTGCTCTTAATTTTTCATCATATAATGCATGAAATGAGACGCTTTATGTTTCTTTTTCTTTTATTGCTTCTGCACAATTTCACACGTTATATTGTAACATTTTGATCTGTTGCATTGAATGAATATGTTCATTGAATTATGTTACATGAAAATAAAATTTACCCAACTTTCACGTATGTCGATTAATTATTTATTTCATTTGAACATGCAGCTGACTATTTTAAATTTCGTCATTAATTAAATTCGTAGCTGTTATTAAGAATTTGTTATACTTTTTATTTGTATTATAAAGTGGAAATAAAACCGAGGCCTTTTGTACAATTTCTTAGAGCGCTGAACTTTACAATTGTAACAATGGCTTTTTATAAGAAAATATTTCGAGAATTCGAGTGGAGCATGATCAGTTTTGTATAGTCAAAGAGATAAATATATATTTCAAATAAATTTTACATTAAACTTCAACGTAGGTAAAATTATTCTTGTATACTACAATAAACTTTAAACTTCCACTTTCATTACAACTTATGATGAACTTATGATAATGAATGATAAGAACCTGAATATCATATTTAATTCATCACAGCTTTGGGCTTTGTTCTATTTCAACCAAGATTATGTTTCTGTTATTAATTATTTCATCTTCTCAAAGACTATATTTATTTGCACATATGAAATATATGTGATTTGAAGTTAGAAACACTTGATAATTAAAATAAAGTGCATTTAAATTTGTGTTACGTTTGATACTTATTATACACACATATGCATACTTTCAACAACAGTTCAATTCAAACTTACCAAACTTGGCGTCTTCTCATTGTTGAGAACCATCTTCTTGTTGTGTTGTGATTGGAAAAGATGATGAATAATAAATTTTCAAGAAATAAAATTAAAATAAACAAGAAAAAGCAAATCAACTTTGTCGATGCTGTTAACTCCGGCTTCGCGGTAAAAATGCCAATCTCTGCAATCAGGGCGCTCAGTCAAGCTGCAGTTTTATCAAATGAAGCTCACAAAGCAAACACAATTAATTCACGCACTTGACTGTGCTCCTTCATTTCTACTCATAAGTGAACGCGTACACTATTTCTAATTTGCATATTTGATGCTATACATGGCAATAAATTTGCATGTTACATGAAAATCATGTTCTATTATTGTTTTACTGCTCTTCATGAAGTTTATTATAAAATAAAAACTCATCTACTGCGTAAAAATTTTAGAAAATAATTTAACAATCATGATTTGACAAAAAAAATCCAAATTAATCCAAGTTTAAAAAAAGTAATTTGAAAGTTCATTTTGTATAAGATTCTTATCAAGCACTATACAGATACGGTGGAAAAGAATGAACAAACAGTATTTGCATTTGTTTTATGATAATGAATTTAATTTTTTTAAACAGCTCTTTGGTTGATAGATTAAGATAAATTGAGAAATTCTTTTCAGTTGTCAAAATGCTACATAGAAATTCGATAAACTGAATCAATCGACGTTATTGGTGTTCAGTTTGTTAAAGACCAATGAAGCTGTCATTGATGTAGATGAAAGTTTCATTTTGGCCCTTTGACTGCTTTTATTTATTCCACATTCAAGAAAATCACGTTAACCTGAAAAAAAGAATAAACCTTTTTAAAAATTATTGTCTGATGCACAGTGGCTGCTGGCCAGGGTAGGGGCGACATGCGCTTAGCTAATTGGCTTGTACATGCGTCAAAATTGACGCACCCATTTAGTATATTTCTTGCTCTAACTGACCTACGATGACCTACCGCAGCCAACTGCCAGTACTTGGAGCTATCTATCCGATGTCATGCTGTGACAGGAAATTTCTATATCAAAAAGATGGCTATGAATTTGACCTATTAAACTCAAACCGGGTTGACAGCCTTTATATATATGCATATGTCTTTGATAATCATGGCAATCTGAGGTTTCCGCAGCTTCTCGATGGAAGCTGACAGTCGAATAAAGGCGTACAAGTTTGTCGCCTATTCTGCAGCCATATTCAGTGTAGTTTCTGTGTTAGCAGCTTGCATAAGCATCCCAATGGCTTACAACTACATTCATCACGTGAAACGACAAATGTATCGGGAACTCAATTATTGCAGAGTAATTTGATGCTAAACTTAGATAAATGTCTTATTTTGTCTCCAATGCTTACTATTTTAAGGGCTCAGCAGAAGATATTCTTTCTGAAGTGCATTATTTAAAAAAAGTTCCTACTAAAGAACGAAACAAACGTTCTTACAACATTCCCAATGGAAGTGTCATAAATGAGCCAATTGAAGAGTTAGATGAAAGCGAATGTGACCGTAAGTGCAATTTTTATTATTTAATCAACTTCTTATGCAGACTTTTCACAGATTGTTGTCAACCTGGGCCACCGGGAAATGTTGGATTACCTGGCAGGCCAGGTAAACCAGGAAGACCAGGTTTGCCAGGAATGCCAGGAGAAGCTGGCAAGCCTGCTGAACCACCATGCGAAGTACTAACTCTTCCCCCGTGCAAGCAGTGTCCACTTGGACCCCCGGGACCACAAGGGCCACCTGGACCTCCAGGTATGCATGTTATATTTATTGAGTTCGTTCGAATAAAGTTTACAGTTCGAAGTACTGCAGGTGATCCTGGTGAGCCCGGAAATCCTGGAAAAAATGGAAAAGATGCATCATCAGGTCCGCCTGGTCCACAGGGTCCTCCTGGTCCTCCAGGACCTCCAGGGCCAGATGGTAGTCCAGGTGAGCCAGGAATATCAGCTATAAACGAACCAATGATCCCTGGTGAACAAGGAGATCCAGGTGAACCAGGTTCCCAGGGACTTCAAGGTTTACAGGGAGATCCTGGCAAAGTAAGTGTTGTTATGTATGCCATTTTTGGTGTTCAAAAAATTTTTTAATTCAGAATGGACATGTTGGTCCAAAAGGAATACCAGGACCTCCTGGTCCAATGGGACCGCCAGGCGCAGATGGCTTGCCGGGACCAACTGGACCACCAGGCATACCAGGACCTGCAGGTGAAAGAGGCATTTGCCCAAAATACTGCGCTTTAGACGGTGGAGTATTTTTCTCAGATGGAACTAAGAGATGATTCACAGACTACTTTAAAAAAAACTTATTTTCATTGTTGATTGTTTGTACTTGTATTATTTTTCTTTAAAAAATGTTTGTGCATAAAAAAATATCACGTTAGTTGTGTAATAAAGAAGTGTTTTAATGCTTTTCGTCACACGTTGTCAAAATGATTATTAAGATCGTTTGTGTAACATCCGTTGAATTGATTTGGACGGTTACAATTTTTGGTTTCAATTAGCAGTCACTTTCTTCTTTTCGATAATGAAAAGTGACATTCTGACCAATTCGTGGCCAACCCCGGTATGTCAAAGAAGGTGAAATCTGCAATATGGGTGCCACATAGTTGTCTGATAGATAGGTCACGCCTCTTTGCAATCATCACGGCAGTCAACGATGCAAGCCATTTTAAAAACATGAACAACACGTACACACACACACACACACACAGACACATAATTTGATAGTTAAAAATTCAAAAGTTAATGAAGAAATTTTGTAAAACTTTGCCAGTCAATTCTTTTGCTCTAGAAAAGCAATATTCTAAAACTAGTGGTGGTTAATGAAACATGTACAATTTTGCATTAAAATTTGGACCTTGAACATAATTTGATGTTTGCAGTAATTTTTCAAACTAAAACTGGTATTCATATCGCTTATAACAAAAGATGACTTAGTTGATTAAATAAAAATTTAAGATTTCGATATTAAAAAGATATGCAATACAAGGTTTCAGTACGAAAGGTACAACTACATATGAAAATGCTTAATAGATTTCAAAAGTGGCATCCTATTATTTTTGCATGTATAAAATCATGCTTCAATTGTATTACAAAATTCTTTATAAAAGAAATTCAAAATTATTAATAAACTTATCAATTCTCACGTGACAGAAATGATAGATTTATCAACTGGCTAAGAACAGGTGCCTAATTTAACCAAAAATGCTCTTCAACAGTAAAACATAAGCATATATTTCGCAAATACTAATAATAATAACAACAGATAATACATGAATATTACTTTTAGTTCTAATAGATCACCTGCGCTCAAAATTTCTGTTTAAAAAGCAATGCTGTCACAAATCACAAAACAAATTTTAAGATCCAAATGCAAAAGTATAATTTCTGGGCATCGTTTTTCCAATATATGCCAATTTCAGTGCTTTCAACTAAGTGCTAATTTCTTTTCTGAAATAAGTTTTGGCAAAAAATGTATGATGATTTGGTGAATCAGAGACTTTCGAAATCTCTAAATCCTCGTTTTCTTTTTCATCACTATCAATGTCTTCTTCATTCTAAAAATAAAATTCTAATAATGCATGTTTCACAGCAACAAGCATTTCACTGATATACTGACTTTAAACAAATTTAAAAAATTTCACAAGTCAAAAAGAACTGGAGATTCTTTTCCAACAAATTTACATTTAAATATCGGATAAATTCTGAACTAGAGATGGCGCGTTTCATTACAAACCGTCGTATAAGTCATTCACTTACACAAGATTTTTCATTATCTGATATTTGCTTATTGCTGCTTCTCTGTTTGTAAACTGAACGACGCTTAATAAGCTTAGTGTCTTCAAATTTTTCTTTCAACTCTTCATCACCACTACTACCATAACTAGAATCAGAATTCATATCTGAAAGTTAAATGCTCTGTCAGAAGTGATGATCACAATCAGATTGTAGTTATTGGTACTTTGATAATCCGATAATGAACATGTTGAATGACAAGTGTCTTCATCAGATTCTTTGTCAGCTGTACTGTCTGATTGTAAATCTGCCTGCAGTTCAGCATGTCGTATGGTTTTTTCTTCTTTTTTATGAACTTGAACATTCTTACTTGATTTTGTGTTGCCTTAATAATTTATCGTTTCAAAAATTATTTTAAAATATAACTGCCTATAATATAACTTATAAAAGTTGTGTTTTAGTAAGCATATTTAATTACTTTCTTATGTTTGCTTTTTCAGTATATAACATAAATTATTGAAATTATTTATTTTAAGACTTTTAGCTAAATTTTTAAGTTTATTAACCGAATTAGTCAATTATTTAAAAAAAAGAGTTTTTCACTTTAACAAGAGATTATAAATAAAAACGATAAATTTAATTTCTTACCTGAAACTTTGCTTTTATTCATTCGCCTTGTATGACGATAATCAGCCGATTCGTTCACGATTTGAGAATCTTCCCAGTGACATAGATGACACTGGGCATCTTTAGGCTTGAAACAGAATCTGTTTGAATTTGTGCCACATTGACTGTAGTTGCCTGCAAGAGCTGTGTTTTGCAACCACGGATGAGATTTCATCTGATCAACTGGCACTTTAATCGGTGTATAAAGTTGAACAAAATTTCCCAAAACAAACGGCTGTCGTTGATAACAGTCTGCAAGAATAACACTATTTATTTACAAAAACAAAAAAATTATTAAAAAAAATCTCTGACCAACAATCGGAGAAACAACACAACTTAAAGCTGTGCACAATTTGTTGCACTGTTCCAGTCCATTTGATGCTAATAAATATGGCTGAGGGGTCAGCATATTTCTCCAATAACAACAGTCCGGCAGGAGATTGACATTTTTAAAATTTTCAGACGCAAACGCTCTGCGTTGTTGTTTATCTGAAATGTTTATTCTATGAAGTAAAATTCATAAAAGCTTCACAAGATTCAATTTTTAAATGCAAAAACCACTGGTGACCAGGAAATCACAAATAGTAGTGTTTGCAAATGCAGATTTGCTTTAATAGCATAAATTTTAACCAAAAATGAAATTTCAATTGCTACCCATTTTTAAATACTAAATAAATTATTTCTTATTTCTACTTACTTGATTACGCGCATTTATTTTACTCAAACGTCAGCTCAACCTGATGAAATGCCTTTCTTCAAAATGACTTTTATCCAATAGCAGTATTATTAAAATATGAAAAACGTTCAAAAAGCAAAAAAATTCCAAAAAATAGTAGTCCTGTTGAATTGAATTTTTTCAGCATATTATCAATAAATTGAACCATTTTTAATGCTGCTAAATCACAGTAGCAATTATTTATTCTCAGGTTACAATGCTAAGATTAAGTTACAGTAAGAAACAATTGAACCTTTCGTTGGAATGTTTTATCATTTTTCGACGAAATGATAAATTAAAAAATGAATCTTGTATACATACACTGTGGATACATATTGAGCAGTTGTAGCTTATTTTGATGTTTTTTTCCGTTACAGTGTCCATGTGCTTGTTTAGCTGAATTAAGATAGCTGTTGCAAACCATGCAGAAATAACTGCCTGAAATACCCATCTGCGGATCCAATTTTTAAAAAATCGAATCAATTTTCAGTTTAAAATTGATAATGGCGAAAAACTATTGCGAATAAAAGAGTGAAAATATAAGAAATTAATAACATTTGGCTATTGCAGCGTTGCTGGTGTTCAGTATTTTACACTGATTCAGCAGCTGATTGTTAATTAGTTGAAATCCATTTTGTACTGTTTGCTGTGTCCCAGTCGTGACACTTTCAAATTAAAATTGATGCTGACAGATATTTTAACCCAATTCAAAAATCGGTCGTAATATAACAATATGAGCTGATGCGCTTCGCCAGGTATTATTTCAAATGTTCCGCGTTGTTTCTCAGCACCAGCATTTGCGTAATAGGGGGGGGGGGAAATAGTTCAAGCTAGGCTTTTTTTATTGATTGTTGACAATGTTGGCGTTACGGTAAAGCAACAGTTTAAATGACCTGCTAAAAGCAAATGATGAATGTGAACAATGGAATGCCTCACGGTGTGATGTGCCATCGTTGTGGCTGACGACGCTAATTCGTCAGCTTGAAGACATCTTTTGCATGCCAGGTCAAAATTAATTTTTCCTGTTCCAATTTAATCTAGCCAACAATAACCGAATTTTTACATTCTACTGTACAAAATGAAAACATCTTCTGAAATAAAACTGCAGTAAAAAATGCAAATATTCATTCACATGTCAAGACATTCCACGATGACAACAACAACAAGGAAGTTTCCACATGTGGACATCTTTTAATTCATGCTGAAATGCATTTTTTGTTTGTAAATCATTACCAAAGAATGCAGTTTACTACTGTATTTTTTCAATTATGAACATTTCAATCACTACTTTTTTAAAACATATAAATAAACTGTTCTGAATGTTTTTCCTACCCAAGATGTGAAAATTGACAAAATTAATAGACGAAACACAAAGTGAAATAAATATTACGCATTTAATTCACTTTGTCATTTAATTATTTATTGTATAGAATGGTCATTTCTGATCTATGGAAAGTTTGCTAAAAAACAACTTTTTGTTTGCAAAGAGAAAAATATAAACTTCATAAATATGCATATATAAAATTCTTATGGGCATATTTAATAAATTTATAATATTTCAATATTTGACTTTAGTTTAAACGTGAGACAACTTTAAAATAAAAGAAATGAAATAATAGTTTAAATTTAAACGTTTTAAGCTTTAAATTTAAAAGTTTTGCATTCTCTTGAATTTTTTGATAGTTGCTTTCATTGTAGGCAGCATTTTGCCGTGTGTACTGCGCAAAGTCTGTTCTGAAAAGAGTCAGTGTCTTTTGCCACAATGGTCCAAAAAATTCTTACAATGCGACATTTTGAGTCAGTTGAAGATGTTTTTGGAAAGAAATGGAGATTCCTCTTTGATAAAGACGGATATCGACTGGAGGAGGAGAAGGATGCAAATTTGCCAGACCAAGTATCGTTAGTCAGGAAAGCAGGGACGACTGACAGATTTGAATCACCACTTTCGTGTGTTGGTCAAATTTTTGCCAGGCTTGGAGCTAGAAGATTTTGTGAGCTAAGCATATTGAGACAGAAATGTACGAGTCAGGCAGTCTACAGTTGCCCATGCATGGCTTGTCTGCAGACGTCCTGTGCGATGTTGAAAACTCTTTTACTGGCCAACGTTAAGAAGATTAGAGTTGAACCTGGCTTAGCGGATTTCAGATGTACATTCGACAGCACAGATAGCAAGGCTGAAGAAATCAGAAAAGTGTTTGGCATAGATGGTAAATATCAGCCAGTTATCAGTAAAGACTCGTTGAAACCGAACGAAACTATAGAAAATTTCAGAGAACGGTAACAAATTGCTTTTAAGCATTTTTAAGTTTTTGAAAATTATTAAATCATCTCATCGTTATAGACACAAGTTAGTTATGGACTCAATAATAGCCAATCAATCAACGACGACTGCGATAATTGTGACTCATAGTGCAAATGTGATCACCCATATGCATTATTTTTCAAAGGAACCATTAGATGAAACTACGTTTAAAGATAAGACTAAATTGGGCAACAGTGTAATTTTTGCAAAGAAAAGAAACGATGTATGGAAATGGAAGACTATTAAACAACTTAAACTGACTAATCCAAAGAACGAAAAATTTCCTATCCATTTGTGGGATTGAAATTTGCAATAACTGTTAAATAACTCATTTTGTATGTAAAATTATATTCTTAAATACATTTTTATAATTGTCATTGACTAAATTATATTATAATTGTAATTTTACATATAAATAAATAATTTTATAATTATCAGCGTAGTCGTGTGTTTTTGCTGCATTTTGTAATTTTTTGCAAAACGCTTAAGTAAAATAAAAGTATTTAATTGAAGCACTTGTCTATTTGACAGTATATATTTTATTTGTACTTATTTTACGGCAATTCTGTTAAAAAACCATTGCAATGCTTGATTGCGTACCTTTGAGTTCGTGTTCTATAGTTGATTGACTAGGATAATTTAAGCAGATGTGCAACGTCAATGAATTTTCAAAAAATGTTCATAATTTAAATAAAATTGTATAGTTGAATCTCATTTTATACGTAAACAATGTGCAACAAAATGGACATGATGCAAATCATATGTGCATTGGAATGTTTTGCTGAAAATTTATTGCGCTAAAGCAAATGGTGTTCATTGAAGTGAAATTGATAATGTTTACGTTGAGAAATTCCATACGAAAGGTTGATATTGCTATTGAATGAATGTATAAGTGATTGATATAGAAAAGTTGCTTTTGTTATCTATTTGCAAATAATACTATTCACACGTGACAATTTGGGCTATTAAATAATTGAATATTACGCACACGCGTACATATATACGTGTATTTCATTGATAACAACGATGTCATTTTGTACCGCTACTATAGCTAGAAGCATTTAAACAAGGCCAACAAAATGTGCTACTTTTGTTTGGCGTCAATGACGTGCGTGCTACTTCTGCAACTTCAGCATTTTTTTATTTAGCATAATTTTCATATTACATGACTTGGAATCATAAGTTCAACAGAAGGCATAGTTTTACTTTTCAATAATTAATAAACTTCTCTTTACTTTCCTATATTGGTTTTCATCTGTTTCGAAATTGCAAGCTTATTTATTAATACTTGCCCAAATAGCAAATGCTATGTCAAATTTCAATGAGGCAAAATTATTCATGATTGAATTTTTAGTTTCTTTTTCTTCTGTTTATATTTCATATTAAAATTGTTAAAAATGTCATCAATATTCTTTTTTTAATGAATCAACCATAAGATAGTGGAACTATATAGGTGAAATCAACAATTGATCATAATCATAATTTTCCATTGTCCAAATTAAACAGATGCTAATAATTTTGATAAACTGTTTTTATCATTCATGTAAATAGACATAACTGTTTATTGTGCTATCACAGCTTATATTAACTGTGATTAATGACTGAAAAACTGACTGACTGCATTTTATTCGAGGAAAAAAAACCATCAAAATCAGTTTCACTAGCATTGACAAATGTTCCTCTGTTTAGAAGAGGTTTCAACTAAAATTCTCAAAGCATTCATCTTCACTTTTGAAAAACCATTACTTTAGCTCAGCTGAAGATTCTCTTTTTTTTTTTGATAAACAACCATTGCTATGCTAACATTGTCACTTGAGACCTTGCCATCTGACGTTGGGAAACTTTGGAGCAGCCTCACCTCTTCCGCTTCTTCAACATTTGTCAGTGATTTATTTGTCAGTGTTGGCGAATTGAAGCGGTTCTTGTGAAAAGAAAGTGAAATTTAAATTGAACATCCACAAAATTACTAATGACTTGACGTTTTATGACAAGATATATTTTTTTAATTTCTTTTTTTTAGGATGTGGTAAAAAATTAATTGAGCAAAAAGATGATATTTGCAAATTTTTGATCAATTTGACACACTGCGAATGAACAAGAATTTGCCAACGCTTTGAGCTTCATGGAAGATGATTCAGCTGTTTTGAAGTGCACTGCTGACAAAGAAGTTGAATTCAGCAGTTGTAAGAACAAAGCAAGAAAATATGCAAAGCAAAACTGATAAAGCAATTTGCCATGATCGGTGTCACTCAACGGTGAAGTCATTGGTCTAGGAAATCGATACTGACGACGAATTTATTCAACAGCTGTTAATTGCTATCATGAAACAGACCAGAACTAAAAGCTGGCAGTAAAGAGCGTGCTGTGCGCTTGTGCGGCTATACACAAATCCAACAACTATGCTGCAGCATCAAATTAGGTTCCTCATTTTACAATGGAGAGTTAAATTTAAAAACAACAAGGCATCTTCTTTACTTTTCCAATTTTTAAATTTCGTCTTGCTTTTATTCATCTGTGCATCACTGATTCAAAATACGTCCGCTTCTACTAACAAATGTAAGTTGATTTATAGAATTTTAAAATTAAAACATATATGGTGCTCATTATTGACTGTTCTTCACTTTAAACAATCTACATTATACAATTTTCAATATGGTAATTTTACATTTTTCACATATTGCATCATTTTCATTATATTAGACCATGTTTAATTTCTTTTCTCCATCTATGATGCAATGAAAAGTTTATTTTTTTAAATTCAAATTGATATTCAAAATCACATTTCATTGTTAAATTTACACTTATCGACAATATTTTTCTACTGCAAAAAGGAGTTTTAATTTTTTCAATGCAAAAGCAGCAGCATTCTTTTGTGTCATTTAAAATTCACTTATTTCAATTTGCAAACCATCGTCTTGGAAAAACATTTTCATTTACGCCTTGCTTGTCGTCGTTCACTGTGGACACAAAAACTTTTGTTCATTTTAATCATCTGAAGCACATACAAAATATGAATAAATAAGGTTTTGTTCAACAATTGTTCGCATTTCGAATATTATTCCAAGCAATTCATTGTTATTATATCTTTTGCGCACAATAAAATAAAAAAGAAAATC
The DNA here is from genome assembly GCA_001447645.1 of Trichinella pseudospiralis. Classification (NCBI taxonomy): domain Eukaryota; kingdom Metazoa; phylum Nematoda; class Enoplea; order Trichinellida; family Trichinellidae; genus Trichinella; species Trichinella pseudospiralis. The sequence goes on along the minus strand of JYDV01000086.1, from coordinate 55,807 downwards.
AATCAGATTGATTCCTTTTTTATATGCCGTAAAAATAATGCATTATTGGCACACGACTGAGGAAAGTTTGAAAAGCAAAAAATATTTGTTAATTGAAAATAAGTTAAAATGAAATTACTGTAATCGCTTTTTATGCAATTCATCAAAGTTGGAAAATATATTATTATAAAAACTATGTTTCAACATGTTTAAGATGAAATATAAAAAATAGAAAACTTTCATATTACATCTTGTAAGCAAATAACATAAAAACAAGGGAACTGCTAGTCTGGAAAATTAGCTAGCTGTAAGAAGAGAAAAGGAAATTTTTTGCTCAGTTTGACTCTTTCTTAGGTAGTCTTTTTCGTCGTATAGATTTTTGATACTTTTCAGTAGTTAACAACAAATGCTGATCATTTAATTGTAATGCAGACATTCTTCCTATTTGGTTTTCTCTTTGCTAATGCATCACAGTAATGCACAATTGAGATGTATAATTTACTTTGCTTAATTTTTAACCACACTGACTTGATGCAATTATTAAACAACATTCCCCCTGAAGTTGTGAAGTGAAAAATTTTTCTTAATAACCAGGCCGTTGTTGATGAAACTTATTTTCGTTGTTATCATATTTACAATTTTGTCACAAGCATATTGCACGCCGCTGTGTTATATTGATTGAATTAAGAAGATCTTTTACTTAATTTTTAGCTAAAAACCAACCAATTTACAATAGCACACATGCTAGGCTTATTCGATTTTTGACAAAAAATTATGATACTCGCATGCGCCCGGTTTTGCATCCAACGGATGCCATTGAAGTAGGAGTTCTACTTGCCGCTTACCAAATCATCGATGTGGTAAGTTATATTTTTGTGTTCTGTTTATTACAACTACTAATACTGCTATCAACACTACCGTGATTGCTTCACGCACTTTTCATATAATCGATTTTATTTCTATTCATTATAGTAACAGATATATTGATTTGTGTTCACTATGAAATGTCCAATAAAGCTTTTAATGGTGAAAAATTTCATTTCATCTGACCTACTGGTCGCATGCTCATTTACTGGAAAATTTACACAATTGCTTTTCACATAAAATTTACTCCTCAGCAAGCATATATTATTTTCCTTTTTAAATGTTTCATTGACATCAGTATTCATCTAGATAAATATCTCTGTGCAATTTGCATTTTTGCTGTTATTTATTGTGCTACATTAAATCAGCATTCATCATTTAATGCAGTTGTCTGTGTACTTCACAAGATGAAAGATTTCAAAATATATATTGTAATAATTTTAAGCCAATTAATTTATTTTTTAATTATAACTTTTTCCTGAGCTTTGCTCCACATATTTAACATTAGTTATTTTCATAATGTATGTACAAAACCGTTAAGGCAATGGATTTACATGGAATTTTAATTAAGTGATGTTTTACTAAAACTGGAAAGTTGCATAATAAGTATATTAGTCAATAATTTTAATATCTTTAAATGTCATTTGCATGCTCAGCGTAAGTGATCAAATGTAATCATTGACAGTGTACAAATAATTGTCCTTTAAAGATTTTCTAATTCTGATGGAAGCAGATAACAGAGAAAGATGCCATCTCTTTGTTGAATGATTACATTTGTCAGTGACGTGAATCTGGATATGGACCTTGTCTTGAATGTAATTCCTTTGTGAAATTTTATGCTCTGTCTTAAGAAGCAATTAGAAAATAAAATTGCCTTTGATGAATATGGCAAATCCACAAGATTCATTACTGCAATAAGATCAGTGTCAAACTTCCTGAATGAAAATTATAATTTACTCGCAACATTATCTTATCATTTGTTTCACTTACTGTTATTATTATTATTATTATTATATTCTAATATTAGATTCAGCTAAGGATTAAACATAAAGAGAATTTCAGTGTCGATGAACAGAAATTAAAAATGAAATGCTGACGCTTGGAACTGAAAGCGTCTTTTGTTGAAATTCATTTATAATTTTTACAAGCACCTCTCAGTTTTGTCATCCGTTAAAAATTGCATTAATGCATGCAGTACTAATTATATAACACAATAAAATAAAAAAATAAATACACATTTTACACAGCAATAATGTAAGTGCAATATCAAACAACTAATATTTGTACTGTTACTACTGTAATATGATCTAAATACGTTAAAATTAATTACAAAGGCAATATTTGTTTATAATAAATAAACAATACCAAGCAAAATGCTAACGCGAGTTGCTTATGCAAAATCGATTTGAAATGTTTAATAAATTACATTTGAATTTGAGCTGTATTAAGCACGTTTTAATTTAGAATCTCTACATGCATGTTGGTTTTAAAATTCAAATTCAAATTTTGAAAATAAATAAAGCAAATAAAAGTTTAGTGAAATTTATCTTTGCAACTATTTAACACGTAACTCTTACCTTTTAGTACTCCGCTTGATATTCTAAAGTTTTAATGTGCAGCATGTGCGCTTAGAAATGTTTAAATGCTGTAATAAAAAGAACGATACGCCAGAGCAGTTATAATTCAACAAATGGAATTGATAAATTTCACTTTAATGCATCTCAAACATTTTGAAAATAATTTGCATATAAATTATTAAAGATAAAAGTCTATTAATAAAACATTTATTTCAGGACGGAAAACGAAATTTAATTGAAATTTCAGCATCATTTGAAATGGTAAAATTGGACAATGATTATTGTTTTGGTTGTTCATGAGCTTTTACTAGGTTTGGACGGATGAATACTTGCGGTGGGAGCCTAGCAATTATGAAAATTCAATTGAAGTTTATCTCCCAGCTAGTAGTGTTTGGAAGCCTGAAATTTTTGTATTCTACAGGTAATTAATATGTACTTTTGAATATGTTTCAGTAATTAATTTTTTGTTCTAGTTCTAAGGAAGGTTCATCCATAAAAGGAGATCTCAATGTACGTGTCAATTCAGACGGTGTAGTACGTTATTATGTACCATTTACAACCACCAGTCTTTGTCCTATTGATGTGAAATACTTTCCGTTTGACAAACAGCACTGCGTTATCAAAGTAAGTTTTGAGCAGTTTATTATTCAAAATGAATAATTGAACATTGTTGAATATTTTTCTCATTGTTGTTTTTGTGCTGTTTATATGTTCAGTGCTTGAAAATCTCATACAGATCTTTTGAAATAAATTCTAAAACGTAATTTTGTATGGAAAATTTTAATTAAAAACAAGCAATCTAAAGCATAAATTGATTACAACATGTGGTGGTGGTGATTATGTTTTAGTTCGGCTCTTGGGCAAATACGGCAGATAGTGTGATCTTTCGTCTGCTTTCACCAGAACCAAATTTAGAAGACTTTTACGATAATCAAGAATGGGTTTTGAACCACTGCTATGCGGAGCAGGTGCTCAATTTTCAGCAAATTGGCAATCAAAGCAAACAAGCTCCAGTAATTGCGCTTCATATGCACATCGAACGGCAGTCATTTTACTACATTTTCAATTTGGTCGTACCGAGTGCGTTGATTACTGTAGTTTCGGTTATCGGTTTCCATCTGCCGTCGGCATCAACTGGAGCCAGACTGACCAAAGTTCGACTAGGGATGATGACTCTCTTGTCGATGTCAATTGTATTATTGACGGTGGTGACTGATATGCCCAAATTTGGATTAGAAGCGGTTCCTGGGAAAAAAGGCTCATTCAGTGGTGTACCACTCATGGGTAATGCAACTTTTTCGTTAGTTCTTTCATTTACATCTACGTTATTACAGGACTGTATTATTTCGGACTGCTGCTTATTGTCAGTTTTTCCACCGTGACAACGTCTTGGTTTGTATCAATAGAGAAAAGGCTCATCAGTGATGGTATTCCTTGGTATTTGCAATGGTTGATTCTTGATTGGAGAAATTTATCCTTCCAACGATACAAGCCTGTCTGTTTGTCTGAACGCAAGCAAAGTTTGAACAAAATTACAATGCACGAAATTGGAATGAATCCCGCATCTCCGTCAGGCAACGACAATTCAACTGTACGCCTTCGGTCATGTCAGGATAATATCGCAGAACGACTGAACAATGCAAGGGAAAGTGAGAAAAATGTCGACTGTTCTCGAGAAATGATAACGCTGTTGGAAAAGCTGCTGTACGAAGTGCGCATCATTGCCATGGTGGTCAACGAACCGCTGGATAGTACTGTAAAGACAAAAGAAAGCTTGCTTATTCGAAGAATGGACAGACTTTCGCTTACTGTCTACTTAATCACATTTGTAATATTTACACTAATGTTCTTTTATCACGATTGGTATTAAAAATAAATTATTAGAATGTAAAACATAAATTTTGTTACTTTGTAAAAATTAAGATACTCAGTAAAATTGTCGAAATATGCAGACGAACTTGAAAATCCTCTTCGGTTATACGGTAATGATCATCTCACCGATCAACAATTTTATTTCGAAATACAGCAATTCAAGAACATGAAACTGACAAAAAATTCATTTGAAGACAACAAAAACTAAAAATAAAAAAAATAAAGAAACAAACGCGTTAACTGAACAAAAATTCAGATGCATTATTTTTTCTGATCGGCTTCATCAGGGGACTGCCAGATCGATTTAGGTTAATGACGAACTGATGATTATTATTATTATTATTATTATTATTATGATTTTCGACTGGGCTTCCATCATCTTCTGGTTCTGCTGATTCATTCAACAATTGATCAAAGAAGTGTTCGTACGTGTTATCAGAAGTTGAGGTGGCGTGGCAAGATTTATCCAAAAATCTCCCAAAAAACCGACCATCCTTCTCAGAGATTCGGCTTTGCTCATTCTGGGGTTTCTGCATCAACTTTGCCGGAAGCTGAAAGTGCACCATTCATTAGGAACTTGTTTGCCATACGAAATATCACATTATTATAAATAAATACATATGCATAATTTCAAATTTGTCCAAAATGACTAACTTGTTGAAAAGTGCCGTCCACGGAACGTCGACGAAGTGATTCATAATTGTTCACAAGTTTGAAATTGTCTCGAACCTTGTCATTGTACTTTGAGGCCAGTTCTTCATAACGGTCAAGAACCGTCCGTGCATCTTTTTCAGCTTCTTCGAGCTTGATTTTCATTGTTCTGATTTCAGCTTGCAGCTTGCCAATCACTTCTTGATACTGTTGCTCGGCAACCAAAGACTGTTCGCGCAACTTCTTGTTAACCCACTCTTGATACAAACTTTCCTACAGTAATATCGATTGAACAACTGAAATTCACTTGCACCGTAAAAATACTAAAATCATATGCTAATTTTAATAAGAACCAAACGGATGATGCTTTGGTGAAACTATCCGTTCAATGGTTAAAATTTGGCATTATTGAGTGGAAAAGAAAAGAAAAGAAAATTGCAATTTCAAATTGACGTTGTTGAAAGCATTCTAAATGTAATTTTAAACATTACGACAGTATGCAATTGTGAAACAAAAATGAATTACCTGATAAATTTGATAATTCCAAAAAGTCAACGCATTGGAGCAGATTTCAATTATTATTTCAGGCTTTTGACCGGCCAGAACCATCGCTTTAAAGTGATCTGATAAATTCAGATTAATGCGAAGAACGGCCCATTTTTCTTTGAGAGCGTAATCGCACGCTGGGCAAATGAGTGTGTTTGAAAAGTGTTCCTGAAATGAAAAATGTAAGCATTATTCGTTTCCAAACAGCTTCAGCTTCAAGTTTCACTTTACCCGGCCGTCGTGGTCACAGAAAATATGAGAACACACAGTAACCCAGGCGTGTCCTTCCAACTTCTTTCTGCAGTGTTTAAAATTGCACAACAAACCGTTTTCCATTTTATCAAACTGCAGACAACAATATCACCTAAAAATGTAATTACACAACTCTGTTAAATTCCCGTTTTGAATAAATTTTTCAACAAATCAAAAAGCATTAATCAAACATATAGAACTGCGTTGTATCGTACACGTCATACCTGTAAAGTTAACAATATTTGTTCGGCTCTTTTTAACAATGAAAAATTGACAAAACTTTTCCCAATAAAAATAGCAAACATCTACTTGATAAATCACCACTTCAGCATTTACACTGAATCATTTAAAAAAGTAAAATTGTAAAAATTCACTTTACAATATACAAAATAGGCGTCAAAGTAGCCTTTTGAAAATTAAAATGTTTATTCATTTCATTTTATTTTCATATTTTTCAAAGTAAAAACTATTTTTTTTCTCAAGCAACACTATTCAAATTGATAATTTTTACAACGTTTCCCTTTTTTAAGACAAAATTCCAGTAGCAATATGCATTACACATCGACAACTATAAAGTTGCATGGGCTCCTACTGTAATTAACAGTTTTCACGTTTAAACAACAAAAAGTGCCATGAGCAGCACGTCAAACTGAAATTGCGTGAAAAGCGACATTCAGTTTTGAATAAATAAATTAAAAGCAATTTTCAATATAATTTAACAGGATTATTACACGTAAATGTAGTTTCTGTTTTTTTTGCCATGCATTAAATAATGCAAAATTACAAATATATAATTTATACATAAATAAAATATTAAAAAATTACAACATAATCAGCATAACAAAAAATTCCTTTTTTCCAGAAATTATTACTTCAGCTTGTTTATATAATTACTGAAACACCAAACAATTGTCATATTTATTTATTTCAAACAAATGCATGCGTCAACACGTATTCATTCCATAACACATTTTTATTCATCATCCATCTGAAAATTAATCTTAATCATTCATGAAAAAAACTCTATTCAACTCTGAAAACATTATATTATTTCAACTCTAATCCGAATCTGGACTGCTTTTCAGCACAATCAGAGTACCTTCCGACGTATATTCAACAGATGAACCTTCAATGTTCAGCTCATTAGAAGACGATGAATCTGTATTTTCCATTGAAATGACGTGCAAAAATCCATTCTCACCACCAGCACACACCCAATTTTTCATGTTTTCATTGTTGTTGATATCGACCTAAAATCACAAATGAAAAAGTGCAAAATTTTCACTTCAAAATAAGCAAACAACATTCCCATACCCAAAATATAGCATCAATTGACAAGCCGCAAAGCATCTGCGCTTTGCATTTACTGACCTTAACAGTTGGAGTGCCTTTGATCTAAAGTGCAACCGTTATTAATAAAAAAATTTACAGAAGCAAATATATGTTGGTAATGTTATATAATATGCATACCTGCTTGTTCGAAAAGGTCAAAGCACATTTCCTAAGTCTACCCCTAATTTCCCAATCACGGATGATGTACGGCCTAATAACGCTGTCTCCAAGAATATCCACCTGCGTTATTAGAATAGTCTGAAATAAACAAGCATCCTCATTTCAATCATCATAAATCTTCCATTTCGTTCACGTACCTTTTGAACATCAATTTCACTATCTGCCTCATACGCATCCACACCAGAAGATGCTATAGTTCCTTCATTGTCGGCAGAGATTATACTCACGTTATCTGGTGAGAAAGCTATCGACTGAAAAAAAAATATATATTTCACATTTCATAATTTTATTCTATGAAATTATATATTCTGCTATACCCAAACTTTGTCTGAATGAGTCGAATAATATCTGTATCCTGAATGATCACTAAAAGGCATTGTCATGGTCAGTTGAGATGAATTAGTACGTCTAAAAATATAATGTTTCATCAATTGCACAATAAAAGAAGAAGAATATATAAAATTTTCCAAATAAAAAAAAACAAACAGCACGACGTACATGCTGTACTTGGAGAACAACAAGCCGGCCAGATATGGATGCAACAATATATGGTCAGCGCTCACTGACGAAAGCCCCCTATGTTGCACCTTATCTCGCATCGTGAGGCTCCACATAGTCACTTCACTGCTACTGTTCAACACCACCACTGAATAAAAATGCATATTTGGCAAATTTTGCAAATTCATTTTACATGTTAAAGCTAAATCAACAACACTCACCATACTCTCTAGTAAACCAGAACGTCTGAAGCAATGGCCAATCGCCGGTATGAATAATGATAAATGGCTTCAAAACGTGTGTCTTTTCGTCCAGTGCACTCAAATCCCAAACAGACAATACGCCTGCATGTAAAAAGAACGAAAAAATAATAATACATAAAATTATTCATTAATAATGTCTGAAAAATGCAACTGGGCACCATTTTCTTGACCGGCTGCAATTCTGCTGTGACCATCGAAAAAATTCCAATCCAAAGAGATGACTCGTCTTCTGGAATTGGTTTGCAACGTCAGCACTGGATACACTGCACAATCGGGAGAATCTGCTTCATTCTCGGCACGATAAAATACATTTCCTATACAAAGACCCGGTATGCAATCCGGATGAGGAACACTAAACAGAAAAGTAATTATATTCTGTAGCAAAAAGTAAAAAAAAATTTTTTTATTCTCATTTTTACCAGTATATCACTACGGTACCGCAAGAAGTTGAAGCCGCAAAGCAGCCCAACCTTGGCAACAGGTTTCCATCACTTTTCACTGTGTCTTTATCTTCATAAATTCCCGTAGGACACCATTTTAAGCATCGAACCATGCCATAATTGTGCACTAAATTCCAAACGCAGTTCAACTTTAGTGAATCACTGAAAAAAAAACTTTCACTCATAGTCAAATTCATATTTCAAAATATGCAACAAGAAAACCTGTCGGCTTGTGGATCAAATGCCCACAATTGCAGAATACTCTGATGAGGCCCGGTAAACAGTCCATCATAACTTCCTACGTACAACGACACCAGTATGTACTGTATGTCGCTTTTTGAAGGGCACCACGCGCATGCTGAAATTCTCGATCCCGTAAATCCAATCGCACCTAACCACAAATTATGCAATTTTATTATTTCACAAAAGGATACAGACAATAAATGCAATTCGTACCTGCCCAAGTGTTCACACTTTCGAGACGTTTCAAACGGCGATATTGCTGAATGTTGTCATATCGCATGAAAACGGAAGATTTGTAAAACGACGAATGAAGATTAGGGTGACTAAAAATAATTTAAAATTAAAATAAATAAAATTAACAATTTATAGTTTGAAAATTTTCTGACGTCGGTGAAAAGTTTCTCCATTCATCCAAACAACACTGCATAGTTGGAAACGCAGATTCAGAAAATTCCATATGTTGACTAAAAAGTAATTTATATCAACACTAAAACAAATCACACATACAACGATAACATTGATAAACTAAAAACAACTAATTAAGAACCATTTAAATGATAATTAATAGAAGAAAAAATCAATAGTAATATCAAACTTACAGTTAAATATTTGCAACAAACAATTCCAAATTTGAACATAAACATCTCAACAGACAAATTGTCATAAATCATAAATGTGACAAAATTAAATGAAACTTAACAAAATAAAGCAATTTCAAGAAAAATACTGCAACAACACTTACAAACTAATTGAATAAACATTCTTATCGTCTTTAATCTTTTCGTTTGAAGTACCCACTAGTTGTGATTCTAAAATAATTCTTTATGTTATATTAATGCAGATACAGAAGAAAAAGGTTACGAAAAGAAAAGTGTTAACCGCTAATTACATATCCATATCTTCATTCAATTCTACTTAGCAATATTTTAAAAAATTATCAAAGCGCATTTCATTAACTAAACTCTAAACTAAACTTAAAGTTTCATTAACTAAAAAAAATATGAATTCAAAAAATCTATATTAACAAACGTCGTTACTTTAACCCTTCAACATGCTGTTGCCTATGCTAGTGAAACTATCAACATGTGAAAACAGACAACAATTACAAAACAACAACAACAACAACAACATTAATTGTAAAATCATACCACATCGCTTGAACATTTTTGGAGGATGCGACTTAAAATATTTCTTCATGATTTTGGCTTTATTCAAAAAGTCTTCCTAAAAATCTTATCAGATAAAAACTAAAAAAATGAAAAATAAAAACTGAAACACTGACATTGTCCGATTGATTAAAATTGAAATTGAAATCATTATCGCTGAGGTCCTCGTCGCTATCCGACGAATCGTCATCCAGGCCTTGTAACCTCTTTGTCTCTCTACAATCGATTAAAAATGTTAAGCAAAAACAAAAAACAAAAATTAACTGTTTACAACCTTGACGCAAACGCTTTTGAAATCTCTGCAAGTGCCTCTTCTTGACAAATATGGCGATTTGCGAGCATTACGTACATCTCCTCCTTGCACACTGGGCATCTATATTTTATCTCCTAAAAAATATTTTAAAAAATTACTATTACAAAATCATTAAATTCAAAACATAATGTATAAAAATGCTTTAAAATAAATACAGATAATTTAAAATTAACTGATTTACGAACATTTTACTTTCGTTGACAAAAAGTATATAAATCTTAAACTGTAACTGAACATCCTTAATTACGAAACAATTTTACCTAACACTGCAACATTGTAACAGTACATTTACATCAGTCAAAAAAGTACTAAATAAAAAGAGTAACATTTTTAGAATGCAAATTTCATTTATAGATGCCATACCCCGGGTTCGTTATATATGCCATTCCTTAAGCTGATACACAGCAAACAGAAGCAGAACAATATAAGTTTACTTGCCAATACCAAACAAGAACAGTGCTTAAAAAACCCTCAAGTGCTAAGATTAATTCATTAATTTTTAATAATATTAATAGATTCTACTGTGATTGTTTACTGTAGATCTTCAGGTTCAGTGTATGGTTCAGTCATGCTCTGCCTATGAGGTTCCACACCATAACGAAACATAAGATGATTTTAAACAAATTGTAAAACTTACGTCGCTCTCTAGTGAACACATACGTAGATGGTAACTCATTCCATTAGCAGTCGTCAAGACAGTATCACATTTAGATGACAAACATTTTATTGTTCCATCTATATAATGAACTTTCCGCAAAATCCCATTACTCACTTTTCTATCCAGTTGACGCCATTCTCTTAATCGATCCTAAAAATAAAATGTTAAAAATAAAATAAAATAAAATAACAAACATACTAACCTCATAACTGCGGTATTTCTCATACCATACTTTTAACTCAGCATCACTGTACGGCTTCGGTGCTTTAGGCGTGCTGAAAAAATATAAAATTTTAATTAGAAGCAATCATAAAGCTAGAAATTTGTGTTGAATTTGAAAAAATAGATTTACTTCACAATGGAGAGATAATTTACAAACAACTTTCTAATTTACTAGAACTAAAAGCAAAGTGCTCATCAACTATCCAGATTAGCGAATATTAAAGCGACAACTAGGATCAGAACAAAGTAATTAAACAAAGGTTAAAATAAGAAAATAAAAGATTTTAAAACTTTCCTATTTCAACTGTCATCTAACTTTTCTACTGATAAAGTTTTCCATTCAATCACTTCAACAATACAATAACTACGTAAACATAGCAAGTTCTGCAGGTGGAAAATTAACTAAAATAATTTTGTGGAAAACTTTACTTAAATAAAAATACATTCTTACATTGGCTTCTTAAACGGGTAAGGCATTCCGCTCCACCTGACAAAAGCCACACCATACAATGATATACACAATTACAGTAAACCGTAAAATGACAGCAAGTTGTATTGCTAATGCTGACCTAAAAATAATGCATTGAATATTTTACTTTTATTAAATTGAAACTTTCAAAAATCTAACAATAAACTATAAAATAAATGCGCCAACTTGCAAAAAAAATTTTCACTCTAGTAAATTCAAGCATTCTAATTACCAAATATAATATAATCACCCGATTTTTAATATAACCTAAAATCAAACGTAAAACAAAACTTGCGTAAAAATAAAGGCATTGCACATTTTAAAACTAATTACCAATTATTTTTGAAGCCTTTGAAAAGCCAAAGTCATATCAAAGTTTATCAAAAGTTATGTTATATTAAAAAAGATGTAAAAATTTTAATAATTAAGCAAATTACATGTGAACAATCCTTCAGTTTATAAGTCTCGAGCTACTTGCAGTGCCTAATCTATACTTATCTCTACTACTCCTAATCTCAACTAGGAGTTCATAAATTCAGCACAGTACTAATGAAAATTAGGCATTATTTGTGCAATTAAGTGTGGCAAAATAAATTGTATATTTGAGACTTTTCTGGTACAAATTGTGCTTTACAAAGTGGTTGGTAAATAAATAAAATAACTCAGAATACAGAAAAAGCAGCATGACATTTCGCGGTAATAGTGATTTGAAAATTTGTTAAATGGATCATTTTAGAATTTACTTTTCTGTTTAAAATAATAATTCTATACTTTTCTAATTGATAAAACATTTTCTTAAACAAATATTAAAAATTTTCAAACTAAATAACAACTGACCGCTTAAACAAAACTAATTTTGCTCATTAGGCGCGCTTATGGTCCAAAGCAATACCGTCCGGTTAAAAAACAGTACATGTAATTAATAATTTTATCCAATTGAACACACACACACATTGCTTAAAACGGTTTCCAGTGCAGTGATATTAAAAACTGCTCATAAACTATGGCTTATGAAATTGTCATTGATATTAAATTTTAATTTAAACGAGTATTACCCTTAAAAATGTAGAACAACACAAAATGTTTTCATTATTTACATTTTAGTCACTAGTTTCCACAATTTTACAGGTGCACATAATGGTGAAAGCAATATTTATTTGAATTTTGCAAGTAGGTTAATTTTTACAATTATAGCATTGCATTGAAATGGTAACATCTTCTTTCTTCGCTGCAAAATTGATTCACCATGCTCAGATTTGCCGACTTTGCAAATAGGATGCTCTTTCCTCGATTTAATACCATGGAAAATGCGTCTTTTTTGAATCAAAAATAAGTTTAAAGCATAAATATACAAAGCTAACGAAAACGAACTTTAACACCTTTAACATTCAGCAAAGCGCAGCAAAAGCAATGAATACATTCAAAACGGATAATATTATGTTAAATATTACACAACATAAAAGTAAACGTTTAAATCGAAAGCTAGTACACAAAACAAAGTGTAAAATGAAAATAAAACATTAAAAATATGTTGAAAAGAATTTGAAAATTGAAGATGATAACATGAATTTCACTCATCTTTCTTGAATTCATGAATTTCTTTATGAATTCATCAATTCAATATCAACAAAAGCTCATTCTTCACATTTTATGTGCGACAACTTCACGTTTTGCTCCATCTATAAAAAATAATTTTAATTTATATCACATAAAAAAACTTTTCTCATGAAAAATAAATGCAAAATATAAACTCAGCACTTCTTAGAGGTTACAATAAATCATTTTCATTCAATAAAAATTTATCATCATGTTGAAGAAGATACAGCAGATAAAGTTTGAAAAATAACACTTACAAACACTTCGTTGTTTACTAAATAATCAAACATGCAGAACAGAGTGCAACTGCTTAGCTTCAGAAACAACAGATGATTTTAAAATATGCCATCCATATCAAAACTGCAAGCATAAAAAGAATTGCACTTAAAATAACTGTAAATTTGATTCTGCATAATTGAATTAATTAAATACTAAAATTCTGCTAAGTTTGCTAATTAATTACTTTTCTATACGGTGGATAATAATTGAACTACTGGCAAAATCAACTGCATTAAATCGGAAGAAAATTAACACAACATTGGTGAAACAGCTTTAAAAATTAATAAATTCTTAGCAAAAGTAAAACCACAAAATAACACTTTGTAATAATATCCATAGCAAAGCTGTTTTTCACCATGGCAAATTGAGACATCAGAGCGAAATAAATTTTACACCAATTGGTAAATGAATTTTCAAATGAACGCAGAGATGAAGGTTGAACTAATAAAATAAGTCGATGGTAAGACCAAAAAAATAAATTCTACAATAAATCCTCACAATGGAAATATCAGGCTGAAGAAATGAAATCTACTTTCAATGCCTACGTAAAAATTTAAAATGATTTTTTAATTAAACTAAAAGCAAACTTTGAAACTAAACTTAGCATTGTTTATTGTTGCATTTATTCATAGAAAAGAATTGCATAATAATTGAAATATCGTACTTTCACGTTTGCATTCCATTGAACATATTTTATGCCATTCACAAATAATTTCATTTTTAACTTTTCTTGGCCCATTTCATAGTTTACCACGTCATGACAATTAGCAATACCGTAGATAAAAAAATTAAGATTAATTTTAACTGTGAATTTTATCCGCATTTCAGATGAAATTGTCAATCAAATAAATATAAAAAAAACCCGTTCCATTTATGTTTTGTCGTTATTTATTTCATAACTTAAGCTTAAAACGGTTGAAGGATAAAAGCCATGCTCATAGCTCGGCCCACTTTTCAATTCTGTTCAATTCTCCTATTCCATTGGTGATTGTTTTTCATTGGTTGTCAAAAAAATCCACATTATTGGTCAAAATGGTAAAATTAGTTTGAAAAAATTCAAATCATTTTCATCGCCAATGAATTTGTTGCAGTGAAGAGGGGAAAAAATTAACCAATGAAAAATGGAAATTTTAAAAAAAATGGTGGGAATTTATTCCACCAATGAGACGGGGCAACTAAGCGAGCGGAAAGTAAGCGGGGCTTGAAGATAAAATTAGCTGAAATAAACAGAAGTAATGAATAATACCTTTTGTCAACAGAAGCTTAACAAAATGCAAATTTTATTAATGCAAATTTCAAATATTAGTTTCTTCACAAAATTGTCTATTTATACATTCGATAATTTCAAATTGAAAACCAAGATATTTTATAAAATAAATTCATAACAATATTTTGTCCGTAATCAATGCGAGCATATATTTCTGTGTGAATAATAATTGCATTTGAAAAGATAGATAGGCAGTAAATTTGATTGAAAAGCAACTCGTCAATGTTTGCACTTTTGAACAATGTTGAACAATTTTTTAATATTCTTTTAAGTTCATGTTTTTCTTTTGTTGTTAATAAATAATAAGTTAATAATGTCAGCAGAGAGAAAATATTTATTAAGTCAAATAATAAAACTGAACAACTGTAAACAATTATAATATTTCCAAAATTCAAAAACTCAACTTAATTTATAATTAATTTATGGTTAAAATATGAAGAAAATTTAAAGTACTGAGCAATCAATAAAATGAAGTATGAACACTATCTAGTCAAAACAACTACGATTGTTTTGGCGGGAAAAACAAGTTTGTCCAGTTTTTGTCCTACTTTTTTGCCTTCAAAAACGATTCACTGCGGTTTTATATAGTTTTTTTTTTCTTTTTTTTCGTCCGTGGTTATATAAAATCGCTAGTGTAATTTTAAGTAGATTATTAAGTATTTCCACCTCCATCTTCTCAAATTCCCCAATACTACTTGTCAATGTGGGTAAGTGTGATAAAGCATTTTAATCAAGATTAAAATTTTTTTTTGATAATACTCTTATAATATTTTAATTTTTATTGATTGCATTTATGTTGTGGCCAAAAATAATTTATCAAAATTGAAATTATAATAACGTTAAAAATCGCTTATCAATAAATGCAGCATCGCGTTTACTTTAGAGAGTAATATATACTTTAGTTGGTAGCAGTTTTCAAAATTTCGGCATAACAATCATAATCATGTCTAACAATTACACACGGTTTATGATAATCTATGGCCTATTGAGACTTCTTTGTGCTGGTATAACAGCGTACTTGTTTAAGGTTGTGTTAAATTAGCCCTACGATTGCCAAAACACTTTTGCACACAGGTTTTATCAAAATGGGTTTGGCGGGATCCACCTATTTTTTTTTTTTTGATTTTCACCGTAGCTGATGTGTGTGAATCTATAAAAAAATGGCAGCAGCTAGAATCCACCGGAAGCCTGTTTTTTTTTGACTGAAGTTATTCAAACTCTGTCCGCCTTTTGTGATTGGCTGTTCGCTGATAGGCTGAACTTGATTGATCTGTAATTGGCTTATGATTTGCGCTATTTTATTTGCTAATCATTCTGATAAGTGATTGGGCGAATAACAGGTGCCATTTGATTTGCTAGTCTGTTTTGATCATTGATTGGATAATTTTTGTTTATCCATGTTTAAATGTAAAGTGCATTATTATTAAATCAATTGGAGGGTTAAATTTATTTTTTCAATGCTAATTTCCACTTGTTTAAACTGATCACTTCTATCAAAAGGATCAGCCCATCGATTTTTTATTGTTAAAATTGCTGCGTTGCATTTTTTAGTTTTTAAACTCACAGCTTGCTATAGTATTTTCAAATTTGTCTAGATCACTGTTGGCTGTTGTTTAATTAAATTTAAATAATTATTAAAATTTTATAATAATTATCAGTTTACAATTTTAAATAATTATTAATATACAATTTTTAATTTACACTTAAATTTAAGGTTGGTTAATTCACTACTAACAATTGTCTAAACGGTTAATTATAAATAATAAAACATGCATTAAAAATATCAATTTCCATTTCTATCAATTTGCTTCCAGCGTGCATTGCCAAGGTGAACCATTTAACTCTTCAGTAACTTTGTTTATTGCATGGCAGTGAGTTGATTGCCTGAATCTTTGCATTTAAAATCTCTTTATGAAATCCGCATAATTATCTAGCGCAGTGGTTATCAACCCGCATCAGCGCACGCCTCCCTTAATAAAAGTGGTGCAGTTAATGCTGCTCCCCCTCCTCCAAGAAAAAGTAGTGAAGTATGTATTCTGCGTACGCAAAGCAAATTGTTGCTTCATGGTTGCATCAAGCCCAGCTATAGTTCAATATTATTTTATTACAAAGGTAAATAAATGATAAATTGTACTCAGCTAAAGCTGCTAAGCTAAAACTAAAGTGACCAGTACGAAACTACCAATACGAAACACAAAAAAAACAATAACACTGATGAAAAGGGCAAAACTTTTTGATGTTGAAAAAAAAATTTTTTGATTGCTAGCAAGAAGAGTCAGTCAAACGGAAATAAAAAAGATATTTTGATGCTAACAAATTAGCAGGTTGTCTGTCCTGGTTTTAGCTTAAAACTGCAGTTGTGGGCAATTTATCACTTGTTTATTTTTTCATTGTATTAAAATCACCTTTAGCTACTCATCAGAACATTTTTTGACAAACGGAAAAGCATCTAATGCATAAATCTCATCATAATTGTTAGCTAAAACGTATAATTTATCTGTCGAGCAAAGCAACTGTTGGTTGACATTCTTTTGAACAGTATTTATGAACGCGGGGCAATAAAATTAAACCACTTTGATGATGCCAACAGAAAGAAAGCAATAAATGAAACCGACCAGAATAGCCATTTTTTTAAAGTTTTATTTTTATCAACTTATTTGTTTCACACCATTTAATGTTGCGCTACGTCTATATGAACAGCAATTCCCCCTTTTATATCAATCGAAAAATTTTTCTACAAAAATTAAATATGCAAAATCATAAAGTTAAAAAATAATCAACCATGCTTCTATGAATACATAAATTGAAAAAAATAAATCCATGAATTAAAAAACTTACCATTGATAGAAAACGAACATTTAACAAATAGAACTTCTTAGAACAACAGCCATTTATTTTATGTGAAAAATCAGGCAAAGTTCTCTTTGGGAAATCAGTTCTACTCATTATTAAATTATAAGAAAAACCTTGAATTTATGCTTTAAACATTGTTTACTTAATTTCTTTAGTTTCTGGTACTCCATGTTATTACAATATAAATCTAACGCATAAAAATTCGGTAAGATAAAATGGTGGGTTGTATTATATTTGTACTGCATTACAATGTATCTGTGTTGTATTGTTTTAATTTTTTCATCGTAACTTTATTCTCTTATTTTTCTTATTCTGAGAACAACGGAATTATCATTATAAAACAATCAAAAGGTTAGAAATAAAAGTTGGCAAATAGAATGAAATAAAATTCAACAAATAGAATGAAACAATATTTGACAAATAAAATGCAGAGGAGTGACAACAAATGAAATTTAGAGGCGTCGTCAGAGCAGCAACCAATGAAATTTTACTGCGAAAAAGTAGGCGGAGTGAGCGGAGAAATCAGTACTAGATTGGTATGCATTTTCAGACCTTGATTTCTTGATTTTAATTAAATTTACTGTTTCCTTCAACATTAGCTGCCGGGCAGATTTATTTCTGTTTGTTTCTGCGCACGAGTACGTCCTGAAAATTCTTTGCAAATTTATGCAACACTGCAGTGCAATATTTCCATTATGAATCCTAACTTGAAAGGTTGACGCATAATTTCATCAAATGATCCAATTATTGCTTAAATAGCAGCAGCGGCGCATGTGATTTTTTATTTTTTTGTGCAATAATTTACTTGGAAGTAAAATTTCAAGTGATCTATAAAAAGTTGCAAACTGATCACTGTTTTCAGGATGGGGAGCTTCAATTTTGGTCAAGTGCTGTCCATGCCCGTCGATAATATGTTGCTCAATTAATAGCATCAGCGCAGGATGAATATTTATTAACTCAAATTAATAAATGGAATAACTGTGAACAATTTGATAATATTGATAAATGCAGAAAGTCAGCAATTCTGCTCAACAGGCGCAGAACTAGCGAGGCTTTTTTTTCTGTTGAACTGGAATCGTTATGATGTAGAATCCTGTGCTTGCTAATTTGAGTATTGAAATGAAAATTTACATTAAATTATGTTTCATAAATATGTATTTATAAAAAATAATTTTAAGGCATTTTAATAACTTTCAATTGATAAACAATGTGCATTCACAATAACCCTTTGAAAAGTGAAGAAAATGCAAGTAAACTTTTCACTTTTGCTGAGCAAGTATTTATGCCTTTGCATAATTCTGTAATAAATAATTCAATATAATTTGCATGAACTAAAACTTCAAAGCATTTGCATAAAAATAATAATATGCTTATATCAAACGTATATTTTTGAAATCCTTACTTTCGAAACAGCTATTGAAATTTTGAACTGAAAATTATTACTGTATGATATAATTGCTCGTTTTTTAAAATTTTGTATGGCCATATAATTTCATTTTATGAAAATTTCTATAACAAAGAGATGAGTAATGTTTTACAATTTTCGCTGTTTTAGTTCTACGTTATAAATGATTGTTTATGAAACCAATAATTGCATACGGAAGCGAAGAGAACGCAAAAGAAGCATAATTAGCTGCTTAAAATTGGCTACCACTTTACACATTAAGGAGTATGTTAAAATCGGTGAAAGTAAGTAACTTCGATTAAATTGACTTTTTCATTATTGCTATTAGTTATGATAATTATTAGAATTTTTTTTTGAATTAATTTTCTTGGCAGTTTTCAAACTGATTTTTTACATTGATTTTCAAATTTTCAAATTCATTTTCAAATTGATTTCAAATTGATTCCTGAAATGTCAGCGTTTTGTGCATTGCATATTGAATTCTTATTTTTATGCTCATATTTATTTATCAACATTTTAAATAAGATTTATGAAGAACAGAAAAATGTTTTCAATAATGAAATATGATTTGCTGGAATTTTCAAATCAGTCGGTTTTACGAAGGGCAAAATTGTGTTGTCGTCTTCAAACGCCAATCGAAATGAACGAAAGGAAAATTTGCATACAGGACTAATTTTGGTTTTGTTTTTCTTTGGTCTTTCAGTGGAATAAATATTCGCAATGATGGACTGCAACAGAAAGTCATTTGTTATTGAAAAGCTGGATGAGCTTGAGGAAAATTGATTTTCTTGGAGTTTTATTTCTTGAATGTGTGATTTATCGTTTATTGGAAAAGTACAATAAGAACGATGGCTCTCAACTATGAAAAATCACTTTTTTTGGTAAGCAGCATTTTTTTATTTTGGTCCCATAACATAGTTGAGAATAGTTATTAAATCTATAATTTATGAATATGTCGAATTCATTTTTATTCATTGAAATTTCAAGTGTAAATTAACAATCAGTTTATTTATCAGTACATTGAAATGCTTAATAAGTGAGATATGTAAATGATTATTTGTTTTGTAAATTTCAATTTTTAAAGTGACATTATTAAAAGAAACGTAATATAGTATATATTTTCATTGAAAGAAAAAAGAATTCAACGTTCAGTTTTTGTGCAGTTAGTTGAAAGTCGAAGAACGCTCAGCGCACATTATGCAAATTAATTTTGTCTAGAAATTGTTTCATCAATAGTGATGTGTCTGCTACCTGTTTTCTTCACTGACTTCAGTAGTAGTTTGGTGGTGCAATTTTATACTTTTCCACGCATTAAGAAGTAAATATTGAATTATTTTTTTAATTTAATCAATGAAATAGAAATTAGTTACTGTAGATTAATAATATTGTATAAGGCGTTGTGTATGATTACTATTATTATTTGTCTGGGTCGTTCTTAAATTCAAAATTATGTTGTGAATTTGTCAGTAAATTTCAATTATCTTTTTAAATCAACTATACTTTGGAATATTAAAAATATGGAGTAGATTATTTTTTGTATTCTCAGTTTTGTTTTTTTATTGTTTTAAATAAGGCTTATGAAGATGGAAAGATTTAAAATTATGGTGGTTAATTATTTTCTTTGTTATTTGTAACTTTCATGTGCATTTATTGTCATTTTCATTAATTATCATCAGATGAATGATGAAACATGTGAGACCAAATTCAAATATGCTTTGTGATCTTTATTTCACTTAACTTTAGGCTGCTTAGAATGAGACTTAAGCAGGAGGAGGTTTTTGCATTGAAAAAAGCCTGATGAGCCTGAAAAGTGAATCGGTCATTTTGATCGTCGTTTATCGGAACTGCACACAAATGTATTAATGGATAATTCAACCACAAGAGAATGCTTAATTTGGTAAGTTGATTTTTTCCTTTCAAATTTGATGGTGCTTAAAACATAAACTAGCTGCACATTAGTAACATAAATACAAAATGCAAAACCACACACGGATACAGTACTTATGATGTATTTTATTTTTTGAAATTTTTGTTGCAAGCTACGAGAGCAGTTGGTTAGGAAGCTTTTCTTTTTAAATTTTCCGCAATTGGTCAGTTCTATGAGTGAAATGTGAACAGGAGGAGGTTGGTATTCATTTTTCACACACTAAGACGATTCAGCATTTGAGCTTGAAAATGACACTTTGCGCGCATTATGCAAATCAGTCCTCTGTAAAAGTTCTCTTCACAGTGTACACATTGGGTCAGTGACTGTTAATTGGATGACAGTTTTGTTCTTCTGCTTGCGTTGGTGTAAATTTTGCCACATTTGGTAAATAGAGGATATTCTTATTTTATGAGTTTGAAACGTAAATTTTAGCACAGATGCACAGAAACTGTTTGATGTGTTGCTTTTCTTTTAATTTAAAGTTAGTGGTTTGGATTTTTTTTGCAAAGGCTGTAAATGATGATTTTGAATACTTCAAATAATGCCATTACTTTTGAAACGGATGCTTTTTGTTCAGTGAGGAAAAGCATGTTCAGAAATTTGCTTACAACAACTCAACAACTGTTGCTATACAAATTTTATTGCCAACTGCCAGTGTCAAATGCCATTCATCATTGCGTGTGGATGCCGATTGTACTCAGTGGATGATAGATGTTGGAAACTGTCGAACAGCTAACTAAGAAAAAGCCAGCACAAAGAGAAATAAATGTTTTGTCTCAACATACGAGATGCTGGTGACAAAGAAAAGAAAGAGTAAAACAGTCAGTTGTAAGATGTACCATTCAAATTTTGGATGTTCAACAAATTGGTGCACAGTTTTTCATCTGCAAATAAAAAGCAGCTTTTCTGTGGTTAGAAAATATCAAAAAAAAGAATCAGCAAATAAGCTGTACAAAAATATAGTAGTCACGAAAAGAAAGAATCACAGTGAATAATATGAATTCATTCATTTGTCTTTGTTCGAGTTTTTTCCATCAGGTTTGGGAAGAATTGGCCTTTTCGAGTGTTTCAATTGCCTCCAGAGTTGAATAATAGACGATATTATGTAACTATTTAAAATTTGAAAAAAAAGAAATACATATACAATATTAAAATTAAATAGCTTTGAGTGCAATTTTTTACTTGAATTTTATCCCCCAGCTCGGTGTTACGAAATGCTAATTTTCGAAGTTCATTTAACATTTTCAAAGAACGATTAACCCCTTCCGGAGAGACGAAGTCCAAGGTTACTTGGATGCAGCATTTCAAATTCAAAACCTTGAAAAGAGAATGTAATAAATGTCAGAAACGAATTCCAAATAAATAAATAAATAAATATATATATAACTCTGTAAGTGCAATTCTGATTCATACTTGATGCGGAGCGCCAGCCGGAATATATAGCGCATCGTTTCGCATCTGCAAAAAGGTGATCGGTTGAATACCATTTTTTACAAGATCGGCTCGCACTTTCGCATTTAAGTAATGTGAATTGTCATGAATGGGGTCGCCTCCGGGTTCATCGGCTTCGCCGAAGTACTACAGTGCAATGAGAAATAAGATAATAATCAAGCACAAAGCAATACAATCCGCCGAATATCACAACATACTTGAATCATATATTGTCGGAGCTTGTCACTATCACCCGGCTTGAAAATAGTCCACAACGCGCCAACATCGTTGATTCTTTTTCTCGCCATATTCATCATCTGCGCATCCAAGCCTTCTTTGGCCAACACTCGCAAAATATCTACAAAACACAACTGCTACTGTTTGTAAAACAATAAATAAATGTCATGATATACATACCGTCGTGCATTCGTTGTTTTGACATATTCTTCGGAATACTCGTCCAAGTCAAAATGTTCAAAACGTCGGTGACTTCACTATGCAAATTGGTGGTAGCGGCATTCATGTTTGGAAACATTTCTGTAGAAAGGGAAAAAACAACAACATTAATGCAAAAAGCACAAGCACAGGCAACAGGGGCCACTTATTGCATACCGTAGGCAATGCAGAGCTTCGGTCCAAGATTCGGTTTAATACTGTCAGGCAGGTATGAGGCCAAATTAAAAGCGGCGTTCTTCAGATGAACATAACTCGGCATGGGAGTAGCCGAGTAGAAATCTGCACATGCACTCGGTAACACTCTAGGAAGAGTATTGTTCGCCGGCCATTCTTTGAACTGAAAGCAGCAACAAATTAGCATGGCAAATGAAAATCAAAGCCCTAGCAGTTAGTGGTGAACAAGCAAACTTTCAAATGTCTCGTCGTATTGCAGTCTGAGTCGCGCATGCGCTTTCTGCGGTCATCGAAACCATTCCAAAATTTCAAATAGGGCACGTCGTAGAGCAGTTCCCCGCTGCGACAATCCAGCAAATCGTGTTCTGAAGCTCCAGAGCGGAGCTGTTGTCGAAAGAAGCTCGGTCTCCAATATTCAGATGTGGTCTTTACATTTTGAACCAGTACCGGCTACAGAAGGAAAAAGTGATAAGAATTACAAGCTGTATGAAAGATAAAACAACTGAATCACCAGAGCATTTCGCCAATGTTTTCGGAAGTAAAGGATGTTTCTTTCATTGTCCGGCTCTTGCAGAACCAACAAATTTCTTTTGTTGGTGTAGAAGTGCTTCACGTTTGGAAGGCGTCGCTTCTTTCTTCCACCATTCATCAATACCCCTGAGAACTTCGCAAATTTCCCGTCCAATTTTTTCATTGCTTAAATGAAAAATATACAGGAAAATGAATTTCTCCTCTGCCGAATGACAAATATTTTCTCACTCTCCTTCAATTTAGACGGATGCAATTCTTCATGAAAATGGCAAAGGTCCATTGCCGCAGGATTGTGACTGACCCTGTTAATGTCCGTGCAATCATACCATTTATACTCGTCTAAATAAAACGCACATTTGAAATTAGGAAAGGTCGAATGGAATGCAAAATTCAAACTGGCTAACCATATTGGTTATCATTCAAATGTTTACTGTAACACTGCATACACACTGAAAATCCACACCTTCTACAAAAAGCGTGGATATTAAAAATGCTCATCCAGCAGACGTCGCATAATTCTCGATCGCTTTCTAACATTTTCAACGCTATGTCACTTTCTGATTTACCTGTAAATAAAGTTTTTCATTGAATGGAAAACAATCAAACAATCAATACATATGTAGATATACATACAGGTAGCTTTTCTGAATTCATTTCTGAATCGTTGCTCTGCTTTCAGCACATCCCAAAACAGATGTTGGGTATGAAACAGTGTATATACACATTGCTCCTGAGTTAGCTGGCGGGACTCGGTGGGTGTTTCAGTATTTGGCTATTCAACAAAATTGTAATTAATTACAATTAATTACTTCACTCCTGGAATATATTTTACTCTAACAGGTTGTTCTGAACTTGCTTTCGCCTTATCATAACATGATTTATTTGTCGGAAAACGGTATCTTCCCTCCTGACTTCCATAACCAAGTCTACAAATGTCGTTTGTACATTCGTTTTTGTAAAGGACAACAACTTTTCAAAAATATTCTTACTGGCGAAAGTAGATAAATCGGCATAATACAGGCTTCGGATAATAAAAACACTCAACGCAAAGAGGCATATTGCTGATTTCTGTGCACACTTTAGATTGGAATTCATATTCATCATCGGGATCTTAAAAAACAAAATTTGTTTGAAAAAATCTTCATTCTCTGCTCTTTTTCAATTGATAGAATTGGGCAAATTTTTGTATTTTTTCTTCATTACCAGTTGGCTGTTCATTCTGTTGTCCATTCGAATTAGCAACTTCTATAAACAGACGATGAGATATAAATTACAGGATTAATAAAACTGAACTATACCTTCCGTCACTTCACCACCTTCACCTGAAATGAAAATGAAAATTTTTTAATACAATAATATACGTGGCAGAAAATATTCAACGGTCAACTTTGAACTTTACTTTGACTTATCGGCTCAAGTTCTAAGTTTTGACTTTCTTCTCCACTTCCGGGTACACTATCCTGGTCCTGTTGACCATTACGACGATTTCGCTTAACTGGAGTAGCCATATCAGAAGATACAATTTCAAACGATATGAAAAAACAGCTTAAAGAAATGAAAAAATATATTAATAAACGTCGAATTGATCTCGTTTGCAAAGGGAAATTTGTGTTTCAATTCGCGGAGAAAAGAAAAAAAAATTGGGGAGGTCGTTTGCAAATTTACGACCAAGTTAGCTTTGTCAATTCCAATACTGACTGCAAAGGCGCGTTTATAAATTGTTCGATCAAACAATAGCAGTGAAATATTGTTCATCAATATAGATGAACGAATATATATATATATAACGAACGGTTCATGCTTTTTCTCCGTTACGACTATTAGCAAGCCAACTATACGACGTCAAATAGCCCAACTGAAGGCTTGAATAAATCGATTGAATTGAAAACCAGTTAACGTTTCCATAGCAACCGTTGAAGACACGATTTTAAAGTTGGACAAAGCTATACGAAAAGCAACGACGCCTACGACAATGCAATTCATAGCGATATTTTCTGGCCATTTTTCACAAGCATTGCAGCTGGTGTTGAACGTTGGCCACTGTTCTCGACTTTGTCGTATACAATTTTCAATTTGACAGCAACACTACACCCACCCACACACACACACACACACACACACATATATATATATATATATATATATATGTATGTATGTATGTATGTATGTATGTATGTATGTATTTCGAATTGAACAGTGGTGAAAATCTTCAGCCAGTGTTTAGCATAACAAGACGGAAATTGAGGGGTCAACGGACTGGTTTTGCTTTCCTGGATCAATAATAATAAGTTACTGACTGCTTTAGGCTTGGCCTTAGCCGTCGTTAGCCTGAAGCTAAAGTGATCTTGCTCACTCGCTTTCACAATTGCACAAGGAAGTAAAATAGGATATCCAGTTTTTCGCACAGCAACTTCTCGTAGGAACATCTACCCTAGCAACGGAGAAATGAGTAAAACAAGCAGAAACAGCCACTGTTGTAATTCTAATCTAGTCCGTTGAAGACTATATTCTTCTTCTTCTTCTTCTTCTTCTTCTTCTTCCAAGCAATGCATATCAAACGCCCAACTCGCTTATCGCAGCGGTTATTTTGCTGCAAGATCAGTTCAATTTCTGACGAGGAGATGGCAAAAATTGAGACATTGTGCTTTTGCATTGACAGTCAAAATAATTTTTTGTCTTTTCACTGCTAAAAATGAAAAAAAATGAAAAAAACGAAAATGAAAAAAAAACTAAACAAATTAGCTCACCCAGTGCAATGATTCATTGCATACGGTTGAACTACCCTGTGTTGTTTGCTCTCACTGTTGAACAATAAGAAGAAAAGAACAAAGCGCTTTTGCAACAATAAGTTTGAAAAAAATTGAAAGTTACAACAAATAAATGAAACATTGCATGTACGACTTGTTGAAAATATAATTGGCAAGTTACTAAATATAGCGGATGCAATCTTGAGCTGGGAACATCAGCCTGAGAACGAACGATTGGAGGAAGAAGTTGAAATTTCAGAAAAACTAAAAACTCAAACTATATAAATTTATATCGATATGAAAAAAGAAAAGTAAACTGGCGAAAGAAGCAACCCCATATACAATAAGGTGGGCAAATCAAATTGGAATTTCAACCAAACTGTGCTCAACAGCGTTAAGTTTGAAAAGTCAAACTTTTCACATTACTATCAAAAAATATGAAAATTATGTGCATTAAATATGAGGATGATGAAGTGGATAATGAAAACAGTATGCAAATTAGAAATGGTGAATGCAAAAAATGAACAGCTATTCTACTACACTTTTGCTGGATGATGCAATCGCCTGACTAGCAGCGCTGTTTATTTCAAAATGAAGCGAATTTTACTTATTAAAATTACCAAATCAATTAGATTAATTATATAAATAATTACTAATTATATTTCTGAAATTTCAAGAAGAGAATTCTTTTGAATGATAGAAGAGTGATTTTCTTATCTGGATTTGCCTTTACATGGATCAGTGTGAAATACAAACGACATATACATGACAAGTCACACAGGATGAGTAAGAATGGGTGGATTGACGTGGCAGAATTCGTCTGACCAATAGCAATCTAGTTTGATAAACAACTGAAATAGAAGTTTCTAGAAAACTTTTACAGTAAAAGTATATTGCAAGTTCCAATGAAAGCTGTCAATTTCTGTTCACTCATATATTTATTATAATTATTGATTGAATAATCATAATAATAATTATTATCATATTTAATGTTATAAAATAAATTTAATTTACATCAAAAGCACGAAATAAGGGCTTTCTACATGCCAGTCAATATTACAGCCAATCAGAATAGAACCAATCAGAATAGTGCATTTGTTGAACAGTTAAGCAGTGCTAGACAGTGTTCAGATTATTAAAATAATAACATTATTCATTTTGGATAGTTTTATAAAATAATATTTAAATTAATTTTTAATACAAAAAAGCTTTTTATTCTACATTATTTATGATGAAAAGTGATATGGTATATTTTGCTTACCAGTAATCTTGAAAATCATAAAATTTTACTGTTACTTTTTTTATTCTCGTGTATTTTCAGTTGTTGTTGTAGTATTGTTTTTTGTGCTGTTGATTGGAAAATTAGATTACTAGTTATAACTTTTCATGTTCTTGCTACTTTTTTAAAAACTTTTTTGGCGTTGTATCATTTTTCATAATATTTTATTTGTTTTTGGTTACAAAATTAGTGTCGTGATGGAATTTACGTTGTCACCGACAGCAGAAGAATTTATCAATTTTCCTGATTACATAGCCACCATTGATGACAAAATGTGGAAGGAACAAGGCTATGTCAAAGTGGTGGCCCCAAACAAATGGAGACAAAGTCTCATTTATGATAGAAAAGCCATAGATAATATGACACTTGAAACGTATGTTGTTATTCGATTCTGGAAGCCTTTGCGTTTAGATTTAATGTGTTTCTGATTTATACATGCATACACACATACATATATATTTGTGTGTGTGCGTGTCTCTGTATATGAATGTAAGTATTAATATTTGCTTTCTTTCAGAGTTAATACACAAGTTCTGCGCGGCGAAAATGGCATCTATAATTTGGAAAATATAGAGAAACATGGTGCGATGAGTGTGAAGCAATTTAAAATGTCTGTTCAGCACTTTAACAGGAAGATTTTCTCTCAACCGAATATGGATATATTGGATACTTATGAAAAGTAAATGAACATTTTTAAAAATATGCATACTAAATTTTATTAAGAGTTTTAATAGAATTCATATTATTGATAAGTAAAAAATGAATAAAAACGATTGGTAAGTAAAGTAAAGGAATTATTAAATAAACATTTAAATTTATTTTAAACTTTATAGTTTCGTGTTATTTATTATTCATTGTTTGCTGTTTTATGCGGGGAATGGATTTAAGTTTTTAAAATTCTAATGTTAATGTGTCTTTTCAACGAAAAATAAATGCTGTTTATTATAACGATATTTTTAACGTCGAAATTAAGTAATCATCCTGTTTTTAATTGAACTGGTAGATACGCATTAAAACATATTGCGCATGAGTTGAAAATAATTTTTTTTATACTAGTGTAAATAGTATACTTATTTTTCTACTTTGTAAATTGGCTGATAAATTTGATAAACAGAACTGCAGTAGTCTGTAAGGTAAATGATTTTTAAGTTCAATTATATGCTATTAATTTACAATGAGCATTACAGCATGTTTTTAAACAGAATTGTAATGCGCAAGTGCTTGTTGAGCTGGTGAAATTTGCTTAAATAAATGTGAAAATTTTTATTTTCAGAATATTTTGGGATAATGCAACTAAAGTGGAACTCATGTATGCTACCGACAAATTGTGTACCTTGTTTGATGAAAGCACAGATATATGGAACATCAGTAAGTTGGGTACATTTTTGGATAAAATTGTCTCCGTCAACGGCGTGACAAAACCGTATCTTTACTTCGGTATGATGAGCTCAATTTTTGCTTGGCATACTGAAGATATGGATTTACCTTCCATAAACTATTTGCATTATGGATATCCTAAATTTTGGTATGTGATTCCATCTGCATATAAAAATGACTTCGAGTGGTTAGTTTCTCAGTATTTTCCTGCCAGTGCTCTGGAATGCGAAGGTTTTATGCGTCATAAAAATATAATGCTTCATCCTTTAAAAATTGATTCTGCCGGCATACCCGTTCGACGGGTAGTTCAGCTACCCGGGCAATTTATTCTTACTTATCCTGGCGCTTACCACTCCGGCTTTAATTTTGGTTACAACTGTGCAGAGGCGATAAATTTTGCAATGAAGAGCTGGATTGAATATGGTTTGAAGGCTAAGTTTTGCTTGTGCGGTCATTCGACAGTGCGTTTCGATATGTTGACTGCCTTGGATAAGCTTTATCGAATGGGTGAAATTAGTTTGGAAGAAATTAAAAAATGTAAGTTTTTTTTATTGTAAAAAAACAACAAATAAAATTTTCCTTTTTCGTTTTTTAGATTATTTCGAGAACAAATCTACTCTTCATCCGGGGGATAGTAAGATCGTTTCGTATCTGCAGTCAACTGAGCAACCCGCTGAAAATATGGAAACTGGTAAGTTGTATTTTGATTTTCTGTTTTGCCAAATGTGATATGGTTATGAGTTTTGATAAATTTTGATATACTCCAGGTGATGAAGACCATTGCATGATTTGCCGTTTCTTTATCAACAGTGAACAGTTCTATTTGCAAGGCCGAATTCCTCGTGATGGGGCGTGCATTTTGTCGGCACTGCATTTCGGAGATGCTAGTATAAACTTTTGCCCATTGACGAAATATACTTTGAGAGGAAAATTGTTGTTTTCAGTTGATTCGACCAAGAAGTTGGATAAATTGTTGTGCTGTTCTGGTTGTGATGTTCGTGTTCATGCAAGATGTTATCGTCGTAGTGAATTTTTGGAAGATTCGGATTTGGTCGGTTGGTTGTGCGACGTTTGCAAAGTAAACGCAACCGCCTTTTGTTGATTCTAATTGAAAGCATTGATTTGGATAATTTTTATTGGCCATATTTTGCTTTGTTTTCAGCATCCGAGAATGAAGATAGTTTGTGAACTGTGCGGCAATCGTGATTCAGCATTGTTGCAATACAAGAGAGGAAAGTTTTGTCATGTTCAGTGTGCACTTTTGTCGCAGAATGTGAATTTTGTTTGCTCATCGCCGAATAGAATGCGAAAAATGATCTTTGGAAAGGTGAGAATTGTGTGTATATATTATCAGCGATTGTATTAATTGCTTTCTTTTTTCTTCATCCAATTGTGAGCGTATTTGGTTGAAATTTTAATTTCAAAAAATTTTATTTTCAGGCAACTGTTGAAGGCAATTGTGATTATTGCGATGAGAATAAAGGATCGTTGATTCGTTGCTCGAGTTGCAGTGCCACTTTTCATCTGCACTGCGGACGTCGCCTTGATACCAAATATGAAATAACAGATTTCCTGACAAACTGTAAAGGTGTCAGCGTTACTTGTGAAGCACATTCTGGCGAAATTGCATCTTATGTGAACAGACGTGTTCTGGTTGATGTCAGTGCTGACAGTAAGGAGATGGGTGAGTTTGGATGATAATTTAAATTTGATGATAAATTAAAATTCCATTTTATCTCTTTCTCTCTCATTTCCAGGTTGTATAATGAGTGAGTGGAATTCGCTTGTGTATTTGGTTGACTTTGAAGACGGATGTTATTCAGACGTGCTCGACGATAACATTATAAGTTGTGATTGTCCGCAGCGCAGTGAGAAAGATCACATTCATTGTGCCGGTGCCCGAGTGGTTTTGGACTGGACCGACGGTAAACGTTACCAGGTTATTTTGCGCAAGGCAAGCACAGAGATGTGCTATTCTGTGATGTTGGAACAATCGAAAAATGTTATCCAAGTTACTCGTTCTGATTTCACTCTGCTGCCCGAATAGGAGCAGTGTAATTTCACTGTCTGCTGATAACATATAACCGATGTTAATTTGGTAGTGAAATTAAAGCAATGGATTTATCAGCTCGAAAACTATAGTTGAATTTGTTGTTGTTATTTCTACTGAATTTTTTCTCTCACTTTCTCACTCTTTCTCTTTCTTTTTTTTCTCTGGTTTGGAACAGGTTGAAACCATTTGAAATTTTTTGTCGTTGAATTCTGTGTTCGTGATCAATTAATTCTATATATATATATATATATATATATATATATATATATATATATGCCTGCTTTTAGTGATATATCAGATAGTGATATATCCAAATTAGATATAATTTTTTTAGATTATTCATCTTGTTTACTTTAGAATGTTGAATAAAAGCATTTTTTTTGTTGAATATGCACATTGTTTAATTGGGGGGGGGAGGGGGGGAGTGTGCAGTTTTGTTATTTTTTGTTTGCTTCGAAAGCATCGATTTCAATAATGTATGCAAGAAAAGAATTGTTTTCCTACATATTGTAAAGTATACAGTCTGTAGTTGTAGCAAAGTAGGTTCAGCAAATGGGACAAATCGCATTGGGCATGTTGTCGTCAATTTGTGAAGCACAATTGAAAATGCGTGGCAAAAGAAAAATCAAAGTTTGTTTTCAATACAGAAAGAAACATATTTGCATGAAATTGTGATAAGCTTTCATTTGATAAAATTTTTATTCAACAAAACTGCAAACAAATTGATGGAAAAAAAAGCTGCTTTATTTCTTTTAAATTTAAAATAATTAAATTAATAAACAAAAAGGGTTATTTGTAAAACTTTTGTCAAAATTACTAATAATTACAGTAAATACAATTACCGTATAATTATAGAACATGCTTATACTTTAATTCTTTCTTTCCCCATTGTTCGTTATGTGTTATTCCAGGTAGGGCGTTGGTTTTTTTCACTTTTCATTTTATTGAAATTGTATTTCTTATAATTTAATTTTACAAACAAGCAACTGAATCCTCGTTTTAGCAAACTGTTTTCAATCAATAGCCGTTGAAACTTTGTTCTACACACACACGCGCGCGCGCATGCATCTATTCGATATTTTTGAATTTATGTTGAAATTGATTGCATTTTATTTTTTTATTTTTGTTTTTATTCACTTTATGAATGAGTTCTTCTATTATGAGTATGAATGATTTCATTTTTACATTTTTATTACAAATTTGCGTCGTTTTTGTAAACATTATTTTTCAGATCGAATCAAAGTTCAAAGTTGAAATGTCGTTCGTTTTGCTTGCATTTCTGTAATTTTTCACACTGTTCCATTCTCTGTCAGTTTTTGATGAAAAATATTAATTAGCTTTTATAATTAATTGTTAAACAGTTTTGTTTTTCTCTGTTATCATTTTGTTGAGTACAACAGTCTAAGTTGTGTTGGGAAACATTGAAGCGTTTGTTTATTGCGGTTTATTTGATGTTTTTTTTGTTTTTAGTTTTTAAAAAAGTATGGCTTCACTGGAAGGTATGTTTTCTCTTTACATTTATACCGTTAGAAGTGAATTGAATGTGATTTTTTTTATAGATATGATTAATGCTCTGTTCCAAAGCGCTAATGACAAACATGAAACAGTGGTAGAAGCGGTTTTTACTTCGCTGAGAACAATCGGTATTAATCAGCCGGAAAGGTTTTTACTCTTGTCGCACAACTTTCTATCTCAACAAACAAAAGTAAGTTCATCAAAGTGCAGTTGAAACGGTGGTGATACGGGGCACAGTTGCGTTCTGTTTGTAACATTTGCATTATCACATTATTTGCAATTTTATTCAATTATATATTTATTTAACAGTGAATAGAAGTTGTAAAAAACTTTTAATTACTTATTAAGTGTTGAAATGATTTTTTGTAGATATTAAAATTGCGACTTTTGTCTGAAAAATGTAAAGGAATTACATTTACCTTTAGCGTGTAAATAGTATTGTTAGTGTCAGTTTTCATATTTATTTTTTTAAATTAATTTTAAGCTTTTTTTTGCTTTTACATTTACTACTTTGTACAGTTTTATGGTTTTTGTAAAGAAATTTTATTTAATTTGGTTTTATTGCGGCTGAAGTACATCTTATTTTTTGACTTACTGTAGTAATAATCAAGTATTATAAAATTATAACGCTGCGTACGTTTGCCCGAAAATTTCCATCAGCTTATTTCAAAAGTGAAAGATGAGTTTAGCGTAATTTAAATGAAATATTTTTTTAATTGTTATTCAGATCAGTTTCAAGCATCGTGAATTGATATTGAAATCGATGAAGTATGTTTGCGCGGAAAACGTGGCCTCTATTTCCAACAGCACGATTGCATTGGTGATCAATTTATCTATCCAAGAGATCACACGTTTGAAAGTATGAAATTAAATTAGTGTTTTATTTTTACTGAACATTGTTTTTCTTGTTGAAAAATAAAGGAGTCTTCCGATGATTGGCCAATCACCGGTTCTTCAATATTGGTGGTATTAAGCAGAAATCATTGCAAGTCTGTTGTTGATTGCATTATGCAAAAGTTCCAAATCGGCCTTCCATTTTGCCACTTTATTATCAGCACACTGGGCGAAATAGCGTTGTCCAATCGTGAGAAGCAAATTTATTTCATCTGAACAAAATACATTTTATTCTACAGTGGTGTGTAATAATAATTGATGATCATATTTCAGCGGTGGATTTTTGTCCTTATTTGCACAAAGTGTTGAATCGAATTATACCAATGATGGGCATACTGAAAGCAGAGTCTGTTCGAATTTTATCCGCTGAAGGTAATGATTTGAATTGTTGTTCAATAAGTGGTTCAATATTTTTATATGATGCAGGTATACGAAAGCTCGGTGAAGCGTATTTGGAATTTCTGGACTCTGGGAATTCGCAGTCTTATTCTGAAATTGCGGATCCGTCTGCTTTGTTTGTCACTATCTACGATCATGTGGTTTCTGCTTGGTTTTCTCCGAGAGATAATAGGGTGACTATTCTGTTCTGTTCTGTTCTGTTGCTTATTGTCGTGTTTCATATTTTTTTCTATTTACTTCTGTTGCACAGGTACGTTGTGCGAACTTGCACTTGTTGGGCGTCTTGACGAATTTTTTGCCGTTAGATCGACTGAGAGAAGAAACATCAAGGTTGATCCGGATGATTGCACCGGTTCATTGGAAAACCAATGATCCTGTACCTTCGATAGAGGTATAATTCATTCAACATTGTCTCAACTGCTTGAGATTGTTGTTCTGAGTTTCAGGGACTGTGCCATATCATACAGTCGACTGACAAGTTGGGTTTTCAAATAAATGATTCAGCGATGGATCATCTGTTATTATGTATGATCTATCAGGTATGTTGTATTGTTTTCAAAGTTTACTAACTGACTATTGTGGTTGTTGATTTTGGTGGTGTGATTCAGGTTGACGCAATGTCGCAGGTTAAAAATGTGAGCAGTCTTCGATATCAAGGGGAAGTTCTGCGATTTTTCAGCTACAGCAGTGAAAATCATTAAAATTATTTGCACAATTGGAAAAGCATTTTAATTTTAATATGAATTTATTTTTCAGCGAAACAATATCAATCTCGACTTTGTCATATTTTATTTGACAAACTGTTGAGTGGCCAGGAAAGGATGCGCTGTGATGTGTTGTTAATTCTCAAGCATTTGGTTAATTCTAGTTAGTGATTATTTTTGTTTGTCCTCCATTGGAACAAAGTTTGAATTTTTTTTTTAATTTTTCAGAATCATTATCCTTGGACTATGGTCGGTCAATATTGACAACGTTGATGCCGTTTCTTACTGGCGATATTTCATCCCATGTCAGCGTTTTGGTAATAATAATTGATAATTTATGTTTGTTCATTTAATTTTATCTTCAATCATACAATGAACTGAATCGTATGTTTTGGTTGTGTAGATGATGAATTACATCTTTTATTTGCTGGTTGCTCTTCTCGAAAGTGAATACATTGCACTGGATAGAAGCGAAGTTTACGTTCGTTTTATGTTTTGTCAACTGTTGCAGAACAGTGAATCAGACAAAGTATGCGACAGATTTAGATTAAGCAGTTTATTGTTATTTTATTTTTCTTGTTCAGCTTGGAAAAATGAACTTGGTACCAATGGCCCAGGCGAACAAGAAATCTCAGTTTTGTCAGTCGATCTATTATTTAATTAGCAATGTTCCAAGTACTGAAGCGGTGAGCAGCAACGATTGTTCTTTTTCATCAATGTTTATAACTTCAAAATTATTTGATTCAGGTATTTTGGCCGTTATTATTTCAATATCTTTGCTGTAAAGAATTTACCGATCTGCTTGATGAAATTTGCAAATACTTGACCGTCATTGCTAAACGAATGAATTCCACAAATCGTCTGACCATAATCTACCCATATGGAAATGGTTTATTTGATTATTTCATTTATTACACAGTTGAATGTATGTGTATATATTTAATGATTCAAAAATTGCAGAGCGTTTGCCAAAGTCTCATTTCATATTTGCAAGATTGTTGGTGTGCCTTGGGACACCGTTTAAGCGAAAAGTTTTCAATCAGAATCTGCTTGAATTACTCGAACAGATGGCTTCGTTTTTCTTCCCGTCCCTTTCCACAGCCTGGACTGAAGATATAAAACTTTTCCACCGAAGACTGGCAGGTTCAGTGACACGGATATTTTTTTTTAAGAATGGGGTGTGGCAGGGTGTAGATTTTTGAAAGTTCACCAAAAATGATTGTTTTCATGTTTTGTTTTGCATTTTTTAAGAAGAGAATTTTAAATGCGACGATCGTTGGCAAAATCAATTGGCCGAAGTAAGTGAACCAAAAGCGTATGCTTTGGTTTTTTTTCATATGTTGCGATGTGATTGTTCTTTTTCTATTTTTTTTCTTCTTCAAAGTTTTTGATCAAAACGTTGAATTTCGTCGGCAATGACAAGTGGATCGGCGCTTTGGCCGCCGCCCTTCGCGAGCAGTTCTATTTATATTACGAGCGCGAAGAAGCCAAGGTTGGTTTGTGCTTTTTATTTTGTTTTGTTTAAATTTAAATTTAAATTGAATTCTTGCATTTCCGCAGAGGATGTGTTTCATGTGCTTCGGCATTACTCTCTCCAAATTGCAGTCGGGCGTGCTTGTGGTCGACTATTTGCAGGCGCTCTTCGTCAACACCAGCCACACTTCCATCACTGAACAAACGGTACGTTTTGGAGTGGAAATTTTATTTCATTTTATTTTTTATGCTTTTGTCGACCTTGAATATTCCATTTTGCAGAGTCTGGCCGAAGCTGTTGGCTACGTGGCCCAGGGTCACGTGGACATTGTGTTGACCAAATTGGAAAATGTCACCAAACGGGAACACGTCAGAAGATCGAGTGGCGTTTTGGGATTTATCAGAGTAGATTTTTGAATAATTTATTTTTGTTGTTGTTTTAAATTTTTACATTTTTTCTCTTTCTCTCTCATCTCTCTTTTCTGCAGGATGCTATACCATTGAGGCCGGTATTGGGTAACGATATGTTAAGCCTGCGCTCGACGGTGCTGCTTTGTTACGGCTACGTGGCGCTCCATTGTCCGTTGGATTTGCTGCCGATGAAACTTGAACATGTGATAATGCGTTATTTGACTTCCTACTTTGATAATGTTGAGGTGATGATCAATTTGATTCGATTGTTTTTTTAATCCTCTTTATGCAAATTGTTCAATGCAACGCTTATTGTGTGTTAAGGAAGAAGTGATACGGAGGAGTTTGCTGATTACAATCAAACTGATCGCCGAAGCTGTGCATCCTTCACGAATTGCGTACGAATTTCCATTTAGGGCCAGACTTCTTCACTATGTCACAGTAATATATATATATATATATATATATATATACATAAATATATACATATATACATATATATGTATATATATGTGTGTGTGTGTGTGTGTGAATGATGAGATTTTTTTTTGCTTTGCTTGTGTTGAAGCGTCTGTTGATGTTGTTTGCTTTTCTTTTTATCTCACTCACTCTTTTCACTTGAGGAATATATCAAATTCGAACGACCAGAGGTGGCGTACACAGATCTGCGAAAATTGGCCATCGAAGCCGCAATAGAGCTCAGGTATCAATTTGCATATTTAAGATGGAATTGTGAAGAAAGAAAGAAAAAGAAATTTTTGTTTCTTTTTTGTTTATTAGCAAACTGAATCCACCGTTGAGCGATAGCAATATTTATTCCGTGGGCACAAGCTTTGCCGGTGTTGTATTGCCTTTGGAACAAGTGAACAGCGAATCAGAAATGCAGGTTGGAATTAATTTTTGCTGAAATGTTGTTGCTCTGGTTCTGGTTGTTGTTATTGAATAATTTTCAGACTTTGATAGCTGATTGTTTGTTGCAATTCAACTCGTGGCTTTTGGAAAATTTGAACCGAAGCATGACCATTGGTCAGTTGGTGATTTTGTTGAAAGTAATGGCCATGCGATTATTCTTTTTTTCCCACTCTGTTATTATCCCATGCATTTTGCAGTTATTTTTGCCTTGGTTTGTTTCGACGAATGCGGTTCATCGTGAACGGGCGACAGAATGCTGCAGATTGTTATTGAAGCACTTTTTCGACCACGTCGATCTGCTCTTGGGGGTATGCATGCTTTAACAACAACTGTTGGCCCTTGTCGGCCGACAGTATTTATTCCTTTGTATGTTGAATGTTGAGCTTTTCACCGAGCTGTATTTGTTCGTGATTTTAAGCAAGCGTTATCCTTTCCAACATTCGGCTGTATTTTGGCGAAATTTGCACCGAGAACGTTCGATTGTTCATATAAGGTTCGTGTTGCCTCGTTGGACTGCATCTATTGGTTGTTCACGATTGCAACCGTAAATTTAGGTAAATTTTGCATTTTCTGTTTAATGGATTGTTTATTTATTTGATTTCACCAGGCCATGGAAGATGCTATCAAGATATTGTTGTGGACAAATTGAAACGACTTACAGAATTGTTAGAATTCTTATTGCCCGATTCTCAAACTCGCCTGATGGAAAGTCTTTGCGAAGTAATAGCAGTGGTTTTTCTTTTCATTTCTCTTCTTTTCTTCTCTTGCTAAACTTTTCACTTTTCTGACAGTTGATTGAACAACGCTTGCCAGTTGAACACATGCAACAATACATGTCCGTACTGACTGAAATGTTGACCGACGACCAAGCTTCAGTATCCTGTGCAGCGGCCACCCTTTTGAAATCCATCCTAATCAACCGAGGTTCCATGCTCACTTCTGAGGTTGGTGGATTGGAATTCAATTTTTCTTGGTTTTGCCTGCTTGTTGCTATTATTAAATTACGTTACCATGTTGTTGTCACTTCTTCTTCATCTTCTTGCAGGCAGAAACGCTATTCAACACGTTGCTGACGAAATTTACCCAGCAGAAGATGTGCTTGCAGACGTACGCCGAAGCTTTGCAAGCATTTTGCGAACTCGGCCGACATCACCTCACCGTTGCAGTGAATCGTCTGCTCAGTGAATCTTTACCTCTTTCTCAGTAAGTGTGTGCCTTTGGATGGGCAAGTTGGGAAGAAGCAATTACAATATTTTATTATATCTTTTCATAATAATATTATTCATAATTTTATTCAGCGCGGTCTGTGATTGTTGGCGTGTTTTGAATCGCGACTCGACCATGTTCGCTATGGTTATGGACTACTTGATTGAAATGATCACCGTGGAATTTGATTCGGACAGTGACTACTCTCTGACCGTATGTCCAATAGTGCCGTTGTCTTCGGTCATGGCCACGGCCGCAGTGAAAGAAGCAATTCAAGCAAGTGGCAATTTTTTTGCTTTTTGCTTTTTTTCACAAATTCCATTTCTCACTCGGCTTGCCATGGGTGGTGAAATTGATCTTTTTTTTTTTTAATAACAGGGCGTCGAGTCGAATACCGTCTTGTTGAAATATTTTCCACAACTGTTCGCCACGTTGATGCTCCAATGCGGAAGGATTGCCGGCGGTGTGGCTCGTCAACGTGGCGCCTCTGCCAACGGTGCCAGTTTTCGGATCAGTCCGTTTATTACGTGCGGTGGGATCGTGGTGAGCACCATACGGACGTTGTTGGTTCGCGCTCGTCTGGACGACGTGCTGTTCGCGTTGACTGAAGCCGACCGTTGGAACGATTTTGACCACTCGCACCACTATCCGGATGCGGTATTTTTTTGTCTCTGTTTGTTTGTGTTTGTGTTGTTTATTTGTTGTTTATTCATTTTTTAAGATTTATGAAGTTTCCAAGTCGATCGGAATGCATTATCCGGAAGCGTTGCCCCCGATTGCTGCACAATTGCAAGAGATCGCCAGTCGGAACAGTAGCCGCTGTCGATTGGTGATGGCGTGCGTGTTCAGCGCGTTTATGAAATTTTGCAGCTCTGACGATGAACAGTTTGCCCAAACAATTTTCAATGGCTTAATGAGCAGCTTCTCTGACCAGGAACTGCTGATTCGCAAGGTGAGCACAACACCAGCTGAGATATTATTTTCCAAAAGGAAAAAAAGTTCTCATTCATTTTTTCTTACAGATGGCCGTTAGAGGGTTGGGCAACATGGCGCACTGCGATGGCAAACTTTTCAAGTACTATTCCAACTTGACCGTTAACTCAGTGATCATGGGCTTGGACGATTCGAACGATTTCAAAGGTGCGCACACAGCAGAACAAACTGCGGGACAAAATTTTGAACTGAAAATCATCAATTCACCTTTGCCTGAGCAAGAGGGGGAGGGGAGGGAAGACGGGGTGGGGTGAGATTAGGGTATTTTTTTGAATTTTATATTTTTGTTTTGCAGATGAAATTGCTTTCGAAGCAATGCAGGGTTTGAGCAAGTTGACTGCCAAGTGTATGCCTAACCAATTCGCCAAGGTGCTGACTTCAGTGGTTCTCGCAATACGTCCTTTTTTTGAAAAGGTACACTTGATTGTTTTTGCATTGCAATTTATTGTAACTTTGTTGTTGAAAACTGTTTTCCACTTGCTTTTCAGGAAAGCGGTGCAATTCGTTCAGTAGCTTTCAATTTGTTGGGAAACCTGAGCCGTTTTGGAAGAGACAGCAAATTTTTGGAACAAGTTCACAGTTGCATGATCTCTGTATTGTTGCACTTGAACGACGAGGTGGAAGATGTTTGTACGGTACGGCCGAAATTGATAATTTTTATTTTTATTTTATTTTTTTTTTTTTGGTGAAAATCTCTGACCATATACGCAAATTTTGAAGGCAGCAGCGTTTGCTTTGCAAGAGATGTTGAAATTGTTGAACAGTGAGCAATTGACTGACTTGTCGGCTAAGGCGAATCAAATTGGAAAAGAAATAACATATGCAGAATTTTTGAAAGAATTTACTCCTGTTTTGGTATGTGAAATATATATATTTCGATATATTTTTTGATCATTCTGTATAGTTGTTTGTAAATTATGTTTCTGTTTTTTCAGGTATGTTTTGCAGAGAAACTCGATTTCTACGCTTTGACCTGCTCCAGCTTTTTCAAGAGTGCTTCATTGAGAATGCGTTGCAACGCAGCTTTGTTCATTGGTATGAGTGTTTTATTTTTTGCAATATTTATTTATTTATTTATTTATTTATTTATTTATTTTGAAGGTTACTTTCTTGGTGCTGTTCCGGATGATTTGCGAAACACTATTTCGAAAGAGTCGATCTTGAGCGGTTTGTTGATCAATCAAATTAATTTTGCTCTTTTGCATTTGATCAAAAAACAAACAATGACTTCTGTAGATGTGATTGATGATGATGTGAATTTTTCTCACTCGTTTTTAGGATTGATCATTTTGCTGAAGGAGCCAGAAGTTGAGGTACGTCGAGTGGCCGCTCTGACAATGTCCTACCTCTACGCATATTGAAATCAATTCTTGTACCTTGATTCCAAGTGAAAGAAGTGCTTTTTGTAAGCTGTTGTATATTTATTTTCTGTTGTTGTTGATTTTCAAATATGAAAATCAAGCTTATTAGAAGGTGGATAATTTTTATAGACTTATTATGTTCAGCATTTTTTCGTCGATTTCAAGCTGACACTTTTCACTCTTGCTCTATCCCATCAACAAGCAACTGTATATTGTTGGTAGTGTTTGCTGTTTTTGTTTTTGTTCTGAAATCACCTTCTGCTCATCACAATTACAATACGTGTAGCTTTTTGGTCCCTGAAACTGCTGCTGTGTTAGCATTCAAATGACACAGGGTTTTTGCTTTTATTAGCAAATATGGTGACCTCTTCTTTTTCATCTTTTTCTGCTTTTTCTCATTCTTTTGCCAAAATTTTTTTCACTGCTGATTTCCAGATTCTCTCACGTGCGTTTTTTTTCTCACATTCTCTCTTTCTCTCTCTCTCTCTCTCTCTCTCTCTCTCTCTCTTTCTTTTTATTTCTGTCTATATGATTTTATTTTCTCACGCTTTTCTTTCCAATTCTGTTTCTTTTGCTGATATGTTGTTGATGTTGTTGTTCGTATATTTCAGTTACAAACGGAAATTTGAATTCGAACAAATTTTACTCACCACAATTTTCATTTGCGATCCTTTTCATTTTGATGATTGTAATTTTTTTGCTGATTTTTATTTAAAATTTTTATACTTAAAAATCTCTTTGAATCATTGAATTTATTTTTCAATGATTGTGCAGTTAGTTATTCAGTTTTTGTTTTTCCACTTTTCCAAATGCCAGCCAACATTTGTCACGTTCGTTTGTCAGAGAATTTGCTCATTTTGTCTGTCCTACGATATATGCATCCTGAGCATACTGAAATTTGAGCTATTTTTCTCACTTATCAACTGTGTGTATATGTATATTTTATTATTCTTTTTCTTTTTCAAGCCATTGAGCAATTTTATTTCCATTTTAGTTCATTTTCTCAAATAGGTATCATCTGCCCTTATGTATCTTTTATTCTCATGTCGTTTGTCATTGTAAAAGTGCGAAGAAGGATGTGTATTTTATTATTATTATTATTATTATTATTCTCTTTTGTAGCTTTTTCTTTCTTCTCTCTGTTTTTTATGTACAATTATTTATTGACGTTTTCCATTTATATTTGCGCATGATGATCCATTTGGATGAAGTTCGTCATTTGTATATCCCGTGTTTCTTTCTGTTCATCAGCTTCTCAAGAAATTCCAATCTCTTTCCTCTTCACGGTGAAAATTTATTACACAGTATCTGTCAGCTTTTATATAAAGAAAACAAATAAAAAAAATTTTCACCTATTTACATTGTGTGTGTTGAAAGAAGTTATCAATTAGCAGCATTGTTTTCATCTGCTTGATTTATTTGTACCTTGTGCAGAGGGTTTTTTTTTGTTTAATCATTTTTTCTAGCAGCAGAAGATGATTTCGGATGCCTGTTTTTTCCCTCTCACAGCATTCATCAAAGGCAAAACAACAAATGAACCGAAGTGAATACTATAATAAATCCGCTTCTTCTGTAAGATAATTTGGCGAGCATTTCAACGAAGGCATGTGTTATAAATGAATAAATAAAAGCAGAAAGAAAGAAAGAAAATTAAAATCAGGATTGTATGCAATTGGAAAGAAGTGCTGTTTCAGTGCACGCAATGTATAGAATGAGAGGGAGAGGCGAGAAGCGTGCGCTTGTTGTTGTTGTTGTTGTTGTTGTTGTTGTTGTTGTTGTGTTGGCTGTCTTGGGGTGAAAAAGCGACCGTTTTCTTTTATTTTGTTTTTGCTCCTGTGCTTTTTCAGCCGGATATATGTTTAAAGTGGACAGCAACTTGTGATTTAATATTTGATATGTTTGTTGTTGTTGTTGTTGTTGTTGTTGTTATTGAAGAATAAGCGAGAAAAAATACTTGTTGTACGGCACTGTGCAGCGACTGTGTGGTGTGAATGGGCGTTGGCTTGTGAGGGATAATGTTCAAGTGGAGACAAGTAAAAACAACAACAACAACAACAACATCTACTACTGCAAAGGGTCAGGTTGGCTCGTAAGGGGAGCTTGTGCGAAAGAATGGTATGAAAATGGCGAAGAAGAGACGCCGGAACGCGGCCGACATGGACGTGTAAATGACAAAAGTGACCGCACTGTTCATCAGTGAGAGCAGGTCCATGAAGGCGCCGGATTTTAGGTAAATTTTTGTTCGAAAATCTTTGAAAATTGCCGTGCCGACCAGCAGCAGACCCTGGGGCAGTTCAGCGATCAAGAACGCGGCCAGCAGCACTATTAGCATCGGTGTGCTTCGGTCGTAGTCGCGCAAGGATCGGTGTATGGCGCCGGAGCTCATCCGTTTCCGACGGAAACGAGCCTTGCGCAACAAGTGCAACAGCATGCCGATGAGCAGGCTCTGGAAGATGCACGGCACCACTTTGAACGAAACTCCATTGCACCAGAAGGCGAACTTGAGCAAGAGCCGGTCGTTCTTTTGCGCGAACGTGGATATGCTGGTCACGTAGAAGAAGGACATTTCGGTCGAGTTGGGGGCAGTGGCGTTATCAGTCGTCCAGCGTTGCTCTATTCCAAACGACAGCATGGTCGGGATGTCGAGCAGCAAAGCGATCAGAAAAATGGCCACCGAGTATCTGGCCGCCGACCGTGGCGAACAATGCCACAAACTCCTGCGCAGAGCCCTGCGCACTGAATAGACGCGGATACTGGCCAACAGTACCGTCAGCCAGATGCTGGTTGCGTGCAACACTACCGAAGCGTTCGAGTGGAACAGCACGAATATTGCCCAGTAGAACATGCACGACGAAGACGACTGATGGAAGTTGGTGATCTGCGACAACGAGAACATCAAGTAAGTTGTCATCACACAAAAGTCGCATATTGAGATGGCGGTCAAGATGACGTTGGTCGGACACAGTTTCATGCGCGTTCTGGTCAAGATGACGATGTTGGCCAGGTTGAACAACATTCCCAACGAACAGACGAAACTGCTCAGGTAAGGATGCACGCGATTGTAGCCTGACTGAAATTGATCTAGATATTCGTAAAAGCTGACGTTGGACATATTATCCCTGTTGCCCGCGTTGTCTGTCTGCCTGTCTTGCTGTCTGTATTTGCTGACTAAGCCATCACTTTTCCTCTGCTACTTTTTCATTCCTGAATTTTCATCCGTCTCTTTTCAATTTTCTTTTAACAATATTCTTCTTCAAATCCTCTTTCTGCACTTTCTTGTCTGAAACAAACAATCATTTCTGTACATCATATGAAGTATGTGTAATTTCTTTGTCAAAACAGCGCAAACGCAGTATTTGGTTGGCTTGTTTGTGAAAAAATGAACGCGCTTGCATCATAGGTATACCTCCTAGTCGTGCGTGTGTGTGTGTGTGTGTGTGTGTTCAAGGGCTGAACGCTGAACTAGCCAACCAACCACTGGATCGATAAATGATATAACAGCGTTCACAACATACGCGCACTGATTTCTTCTAATCGTCCCAGTGGAGATATTACTGCTTTTAAAGCTTTTGCTATTGCAAACGGTTTGTCTATTGAAATCAATAGCACATTTATTTCAGCAACGGTGGGGGGAGGGCGGTGACCGAGCATAAAAACGAAACTGAATTGTAAACTCATCATGGTTGAGGTGTTCTCTTTGAAATTGCCGTTCTCTGCAGCACAGTACAACACGCTGGTCAAAAATCCAAATGTAATTCTACAAGTTGTTCCCCGTTGAATTGCAGCATGCGAGTAAAAATGAAAGAAATTTAACTTTTGTTCACCGAAGAAAACAAACTGCGTGCTTTTCATTCAACTGTACATTCTTTATTTATTTGGTGTTTTGTAATAGTGGATGATTTTTCTGAAAAAAAAACTAAATATGCTTTTGCTGAGATCGATCGAATGGATGAATGAATGAATGAATGAATGAATGAATGAATGAATGAATGAATGAAATCTGCTTCTGCCGGTTTAGGAGAACAGTTGTGACCGTTGTCATTCACTTTTCAAATTTATAATTGAAAT
The DNA here is from genome assembly GCA_001447645.1 of Trichinella pseudospiralis. Lineage (NCBI taxonomy): Eukaryota > Metazoa > Nematoda > Enoplea > Trichinellida > Trichinellidae > Trichinella > Trichinella pseudospiralis. The sequence goes on along the minus strand of JYDV01000086.1, from coordinate 10,971 downwards.
CTTTGTTGATCATGAGGATTTTTCTTCTCATTCATTCACATTCCCTCTCACCGCATGATATCACTGTGCGGAATAGCATTTGAACACAGCAACTCGAGCATAACGAGCGCATCGCATGCTGCGCGTAATCGGTATCTCCGTACCTGCGTGTGTGTATGTGTGCGAGTTTTAATTAATCAGTTCCTATTTGTTGCTGTATTGACATGCACAGTTTTATTTCATCTGCTTGTTCCGTGCATACTGCATGTGATTGAATTAATTCTTCAAATCATCAAGTACATAATAATAATAATAATAATAATAATACTAATAATAATTAGTCAGTATCGTTTCATATTACCGACAATCTGACAATCTTGACAACAAATCAAAGGAAAAATATGCGGAAACACATTATTTCTTGTTTATTTCAAAGGAAATTTTTATTTTTTTGATATCAATTGTAGAATCGAAGTTGATGTATGAAAGTTGAAAAAATTGCATATACATCAACAACATTTCCATGCTTACTTTTCAGTGAAGACAGAAAAGATTTTTTTAATTAATTAATTAATTATATTTACACTCATTAGTGCTTAGAAGTGAAAGAACTATTTCACAGTTGACGATTGCTGCAGAAAATTATCCCAGTTTGTATGGTGGATTGTTCCGACACAACCATTCTATACGGAGCAAAGTGGCAAAATTTGACAATGCAACAACATGCCTACTTGCAGGCAAACATCAATACCACTTACCGCGGTTTGCGTTTAGGCGAGGCTTTTTTGCCGTCAATCTCGTCAGCTACACGATGGCAACGGTTACATTTTTTTGAGCACAATTGTAAAAGTTTATCAGATAAAAAAACACGGACAGACGGCGTTTTTTTTCACTGAAACGGAAAGCCAAATATCTACGAAGAAGCTTATTATTAAGCGAGGAATGGGTTGTAATTTGAAATTGAAATTTCACTCTTTGCTTGTTTGTGCAAGTTGTGAAAAGAAACATCCGGTTGGAACTTTTTAATTTTGTAAAAAAAAAAAAAAGAAGAACAATAATACTTGGCTTACCAAAACCGTCGTCGAACCCAAGGACACTGTTGCAGTGTAGCTTTTTTTTTCTTGTTCTTGATGATGATAACGTGCTTAACGGACCTGCCTTTCCTGCTCTGTGTCGGTGAAGCTTTCGAGGCTTTCAATTTTGTGACGATGCCAATGCGGTAATTTTATAGTCTGTAATAAAGGAAAATAAAAAGACTATTTGAAAAAGCATGAGAAACCATTTTTCAAACCATTAAATCGTGTTTACGATTGGATAAAATTGTGAAAAGAAATTATTCATCATCATCATCAATGCCTGGTGTTTGCAGCCTCAGCCTGTTTAACAACTGACACGACAGAGTGAAGCATGTGTTCAAAGTTTATGGGTGTTGTTGAAAAGCCATTTCACAATTACTTTTTACTTTATCCTGAAAACGAATAGCGTCAATTTGCTTCGTTCCAATGATGTGCTCGCTCTAAGACGAATCACTGCAACTAAGCAGCTTGTCCAGATACTGCAAGTAGATTAGCCAACCAACTGGCCAGCACAACGATGTTAACAGTCTAATGTTGACTAATGAACAAGTACTGTTTTTTCACCTACTCGCCTTTTCTTGAAACAAGTGACACCAGCGGATCGAAAAGAAATTGTCATCTGATATTTTATACATCACATATTTGATTTGCGTACATTTTTTCCAAATGATTAAATTGCATCAATCTTAATGAATATAGAAATTGGTTTACAATCAGTTGAGCAATAGAATTGGAATTTGAGTTCTTCTTTTGCAAATATGATGAATGAATGAATGGATGAAATATTGCTTTTTCTCTTTCAACTCTAAGCTGCACATAAAATTCGTTGTGTCACGTTTAATACTTCTTTGTCTCTTCCTCTCTCCTCTTCCTGACTCTCTTTCTCTTTCTCTCTATGTGGATTTTTTTTTTATTTTCTAATTCTCCTGAGCGCAGTTTAATTAAAAGAAGTGATGCAAAAACTGTTGCTAGCTTAGCAGGACAAGATCAGCCGCTGTTCTTTTCAGGTTTGCTTTTTACGCGTTCATTTTCATACTTCCAAGATCAGATGTACTCTGCTTTAAAATTGTAATAGATAAAATCAATTATCTCAAAAAAAATTTAAATGGATTTTTTTACAATTATACTGTTCTTTTTTCTTTGCTTTTAAATTATCTTCACCTGGTGATTGATGATTCACTGTTGGATCAAGTTGAATAATAACAGCAGTGGTTTGGTAATCAGAGAAAATAAGCAAATTCTGTGCAAACACAACCTGAACATTCAGAGAAACAATTTGTTGCTTAATTTAGTTGAAAATCACTGATTACAATGCTACATAAGGCTAGGTCTTTGCTAAATTAACTAATTCGCAATGTTATTATTATTAATATTTCCGTTATTGCAATCAATATTATTATGGGAGTTCTTACTTTGAATTTTCTGTTTAATCAAAGATTTTGCCGGAGGTTGAATAGTCGTGTCAGGCGTTTCGATTATGCCAAAAACTGCACTTGTGCTAGTTGTCTACCCGCTGGAAGCTAAGCTGGAAAAAGTCTAAAATATAATAATAATAATAATAATTATTATTATTATTATTATTTAGTCAGTTTAAACAAAATAGAAACCAACTTTTGCTTATTGATCATTGCTTACAAAAATATCTATGCATCTGTGTAATATAAATATGAATAGATAAATAAATAAATAAATATATATATATATATATATATATATGCAGTCAAGCTAACTTTCATGTTCGCTTGCATTCAAATTTGTCGTTTGATATGGTTAAAAGCACATTTCGCTTGAACAATTTGATCAGACTACTTGCTGGTTGTGAAATGCGTAAAGGTTAAAAAAGATTCCCCGAGTCTGTTTGAAGATTAAAATGATCGCCATTAACGGCAATCAACGTTCGCCATGGGATAATCTTTTAGGCATTTTCGATAATGCGAAGCGTTTAGGAACGTTTTCACTGCAACTTGAAAGAGAATTAAATCGCTTTTTTTGGAACATGAAGACGAACAATTACACAACGACTTTTGAGCTTGTTCTGCTGTTTTTTCTATTCGTTGAAAATATGGAACTATTGATGAATCAGGAGACATTTTCAATTTTGTGCCAACAAAGAAATGAAATAAATAAGTGCATAAATAAGAAAAAAATATTCTGGTAGGAAAACTTATTTTTGGTAACCAATTTTAATAATTGCATTTGAAAAGAAAATTAATGAGAAGACATCAGCATATAACAAAATTAAAGAAAAGAACCGAAAATGAAATTATAAATTATCGATTGAATATGATGATAATCGTTGCTGGCGGTGCAAACGTCGACAATGATGTATGCGCTTGTCGTTGGGCTGTTGTTGATATGGCTGCTTGATGTTTTATTATTATTATTTTTTTTTTTTTATTTTACTACCCGCTGTTTTATTGTTTGTCAAGCAAGAGTGAAAATCAGCGGCAGTATTTCACGTTGTTGTTCGTTCATTTTCAACTAGTATTGATTTTTGTGGCTTGAAAAAGCAAAAAAAAAACAAAAATTAAAATAATAACGGCACAAAAGCAGAGCTATTTATTATTTGACAGCAAGAATGGAAAAATGCGCATTTCAAATTCGAATGAGAGCGGAATGTTTTTTTTTTCTACTACTACTGCCTCTGCATTCTTGGATCGCGTGAAGCTTGAGAAATCTGTTTTCCGAGCTTTCTGAATGAAAGCAAAAAATTGAAAGAGAAAAATAATGCAAAATTACAAGAAACCCAAGAAAACTGACGTCATCGATTTTTGGATTCAAAATTGATTATCAGCATGAAATGCCGACTGAAATTGGTGAACTATGTTTGCTTTTTGTTTTATTTTTTATTGTGCACAACAGCACAAGCCGCGGTTTGAAGTTGTCTTGCTTGTAAAAAGGGAAAGTTGAATGGGTTAACAGAAACTGCACTGATCTTCTACATTGCACTGATCAACGCTATCGAAATTGATGACATATTTATTATAATTATGCTCACCACTGGTTACAGTAGTAAGAGGGGGGGGGCAGGTTTTAGAAACATAGCCTGATAGTCTGTTTTCAGTATGAAGTTTTGTCGTACATTCAACAGTTTTAATTTGCTCATGAATTATGAGCAACTTATATTATTGTTGACAGCTGAGAAAGATTAAAAGTGTCAAAATTGAACCATAAAAATAATATCATTTTCTATCTCTGTTTTACATCTCTTCAGCACTAAGTGAGTTAGTGTACAGTTGTGTGATTCACTTGCTTTATTTATTTGGTATCAGTTATTTATTCTCACTCAGATGGGAAATGCACTGACCACTTGGGAAATATTTTAACCATCACTACTGCAATATTCGTATTGGTTGATTAAGAAACGCTATCTTATATCAACAAAGTTGGATTTCAATAAAATTCTTTCAGCTGAACGTTCGCATATTGCCTGTTTTGCATTCACCACGTCTTTTCGCTTTTCCCCAGAACATGCACCCAGGTGTACATTTACATTGGTCATTACCTCATACATAGCTCATTTTGCATTTTCTTTTTCACTAAAATTGCAACTTGCCTTTCATACACATTCTTATTTGCTTTCTTTTGTTTGAACAACAATGTTCAACGCTGAATTGATTCACTTACATTATGTAAATTTCCTCTCTTATCTTACAATTGAATCTTTTGTCTTTTCAAAGAATTCTCCAACGTGAACACAAATCTGCTGATGTGCATGCTTTTGAAGAACAGTGTCATTCTGAACAAATAAGATGAACCAAAAATTGAACGCCACGTTGAATACTTTAAATAAACAAAAAATCTACTAATAATTCATTACCATCACTACAATAACAGTATATTATTGCTAGGGTATAGGCGTCAAATTTGGTTACGGATTGGTTAAATAATGATATACATTTATCTGTGTGGAAAAGGTTATATACGTTTCAACTATTATTACCTTGATTCACTGATTTGTCAATAAGCGATGAAAATTTTTCAATTTCCCAGTTGGAGTTTAGTAAATTCTACACACTGAAAGGGGTCGAGTGAATATATATATATTTTTTTTTTCTTTTTTCTAATTTTATTTTTCAAATGGTCAAATGATGGATGGTATTGTAAAATGTGAATATGTTTGTCAATGAGGTAAATTCCAACGCTTAATCCGGTACGTACTGCTGAGAATTGTGTATTTGATAATATTTGAAAGTCAGCTAGATATGAGTTCAGTGCAACTGGTATTGGCTGATGCAAGCTGACCATTTCAGTATGTTTGACTGAGCGATGGGAATGTTGCATGGAGATAATCAATGGTTTCAGAAGTGAAACGAAAATTGTGTGTGTGTGTGTGTGTGTGTGTGTGTGTGTGTGTAATTCGTTGGCGGAAAATTCAAAACTGCCTCAACCGACAAAACGCTGTTGCAACACAAACTTATTCACAACGATGACTGCTTGCTTATAGCAGATCAGATTGATGTTCTTCTTCTACGCTGATTTTCAGATCGCACGCATTAACAATCAATTTTAAGCACTACCAAACGACCAATGGAACTTTGGCCAATCGTCAAAAGTTAAGCTTGGGTGGCTAATTTTATAATTTGGCTTATTTATTTTTACCTTTAACGGGCTTGTCAAATTTTCCTTTTTGTCAAACAAAATTACAATCAATTAATACCTGCTGCATTTGGTTGCACTTTATTTGCTGATCAAAAACCGGTTGAAATGAACTGAGCAAAAAAACAAAAAGCTTAATAATAATCAGTTTATTACCTGCGGCTCATTTCAGAAATTATTCCTCTTCCACTCTTCCAGTTGGTTGTTAGTTGGTCAGAAGAAGAAATGTTGAAGACAAAAATTTGAACAAGCACATCTTAAGCTGCACTGTATTAAAATTAACATTAATAAATTTGCCACTTTATACAGTAAAGGATGGTGTTTTTTTAAAATATTTTTTACGTTTTATCATTTAAAGATTTTTTTCCAAAAAAGATCTTTCTATGCACGTTCACTTGAGTGGGTCAGATTTTTTCAGGAGATTGGAAAATTTGCAAAAGTTAACATTTGTCGCTTAATCAGTTTAGCATTTGAAAACTGATTCAGAGGAAATTGCAATAAACCCCTCAACTGGTGGAAGAGTTCGCTTGCTCTATCACATATAACATGCTATGAAACTTCTCTGTCCACACGGCTTATCACTGCGTTTGCATGCTGCATCTACACTCATTGAACAACAACACTTGATGGTAGTGCATTTTATTCAAATTTCTGTTTAATACTTTCCTTTTGCTTTTTGTTGTTTTTTGAACGAATGATGCGTTCAAATAAATCTTTCATCAGAAAGTGATCATAAAATTTTTAAATTTCACATCAACAGTTGTGCGGCAATTTAAGCATTCACATTCACACAAAGCGATGCAATTATTTATTATTACCTGCTTGACTTTTATAGCGCGTTTGCAACAATGTTTCTGATGACCGTCGTCAGCCCAAAAGTGATCGTCACCAACAGGTGAAAGAAACAGTGTAAACTGTTTTACTGTGTCTCGGGGATAGAGGGTGATTCAAATTCTTTTGTAACTTATTATCATACAAACCGATATCCGTCGAAAAAGTAGTGCTTTTGCCAGAGTTTTGACGACGACCACAGCCCAACAGTGGTCAATGGGAAGAGTTATGCAAGTTTTGCCGATCGGTTGCCTGTTGATGATTCACAGAAGCTCGGGGTATTTTATTTTGCACTACTTTGATTGGTAGGTAATTCCAGTCTTTTTCTGTGACTGCTTCCTCATTAATCGCTCGAATTGCCTTTTCTTTCAATTTATATAAAATTGTAACTTGGCACCAATTTGAAATATATGAACGTTGACAGAATGCAGCTTTGAATCGCCTGGAAGCTTGAAGAATTGGACATTTCGTGGCGTAAACGTGTGCATAGGTTATGCGTGATGTTTATTGGCTCAGCCTTTCCCATTGGAACGCTTGAGCTGTGAAGAGTTTGGGTGTGGCTTGATTGCGTCGCGTTAGCGTTAAACAGTGCTGACATTTGTCTGAAATTTTTCCAACTGAAAAGAAAATGTTCAACAGATGATTTATGAAAAATATTTCACATTATCATTTACCAGATGTTCATTATCATTGTCGACCGAAACTGAAACATGATCCAAACAGGCAATGATGATGAAATCGAGAAAAGCTCGGCAACACAGTGATGCGCTCATTTTTACTTGATCAAGCGATTGCAAGCCACGTTTGTTGCCAGATTTTGTCAACCAAAATCACAAGTGAAGAAGTTGCACTGTTGTCTGACGCAGAAGTGGTTCAAGATGACATGTTTGAAACTTTTTGAATATTTCTTTTCTGGCGGGGAATTAGCTGTAAAATTTACTTTATAATGAAACTTTGATCTCAGTTGTTTGTCAATGAGCTCAACGAAATGCAACTACTATAAAGTGAATTTCTAGCATTACCGTTGAGGGAATTCAAGGATTTTGAATCTTTGCAAAATGTTTCTCTATTTCTTGCGTAGCAGTTTCTTTTTTCTATTTATTTAAAATCAGATATGATTTTTCAACATATATTGTAAGTTGCCCATTTTCAACGTTTTTTACTTTCTTTACAGTTATTGTTCAGCAGTGATTTTTAATTTTTGCTTCCTTGCCAACGTCGATCACTGAATGGACAGTGGATTTGAGACTTAGTCTGTTATTAACAAACTTAACAGCTGATTTGTATCTAACTATCAATTTTCAGCAATTCACATCTTTTGGGCTTTTATAATTTTCATGAACTTGCTCACCACCGGCTATATGTTATTGATTCACGCTTTAAGCTGTTGTACTGAACTTGAAATTAATTGATTCTATCCTACTTGGCAAAACATTTTTTCTGTAAGCTAATATTCTTAAAACACTCTTTGTGAACAATAATTTAATTCGTTTAATTAAAAATGTTGCTCTGATTTCAAACCTTCTTCTACCTCACCTTGTTGATGGGTTTCCTATATAATGGGCATTTGAATGTCCATTTTTTAGCAGAAGCAAATTGTTTTCGCATCTTTAAAGAAAGCATTATTTTTATAGGTACATTTTCTTTTTTATAAGTAAAAGCCTGTGTACAAAAGCAGCCTGTCATTTCAGAAGGCTAATAGCTTGAAATTATATTATAAATATTATTGATTTACTTTAAATGCCGTGCGTTGGATTTCTGCTAAGCATTGTTCATTATTATACTAATGATAATTATTATTATTAGCATTCATTCAAAAATAACACTTATTCTTATTGCATGTATTTCTTCTTTTCTTTTCTCTCTTTTTTAATAATCTTAATGTCATCAAAATTATACCTTTTTATTGTAAATTCGGTTTTTCTTTTTTTGTATTGTTTAATTTTCTTTCTGTTATGTTTTTTGAAATATTTGCATAAAAACAAGACATTTAAACTTGTAAAAATGAACTGAAACGTTAATTAAACATATTACGCAAAATTACATTTGTGAAATGTTATTAATGTGTGCTTATAACTCATACTTTGCGGCAAATATAAACTTGTCACATTGTTTATTGATGATACTTTTAAAAGTAGCAGTTTATGCATGCAAGGAGAAGTGATGCAGAGTGTAAAATTAAAATTTTAAACACCAAAATAATATGTTATTATTATTATTATTATTATTATTATTATTATTAGTTGTAGTATTAGATTATGATCTTTGTTGTAAAGTGCATGTAAATGAATGTGAAAATTTTTTTTCCAAATTTATAAATAAATTTTGCCAAGGTATTATTCAGTTTTTTGTATTAAGTAATTTTAAGAATGTCTGATTTTACGTTAAATATTAGTCACATTGACGAATAAACCTTAGGCAGCGGAAATGAAATTTCATTTTGTACATGTATTTGTGTATGGATGCATGTATGTATGTATAACAATTTGAGTATTCAATGAACATTTTTTCGAACAGTTTTCTCCAAAGTTTCATACTGATTAAATAATGTTGTACTTGAAAATGCTTTTGTCAATCAGCCTTTTAACCTTGAAGAATGGTTAATTTAATTTTACAGTTGTGAATCACGGCCGCTCTTGTGATAAAAGCACGTTTAACAGCAAACAGGGCAATTATGAAGCTAAATAAATCGAATCTGTGTAAATTTTTATCCGGCAACCTTCTGTAATTGTTGTTGACACAAAGCCACATCACATGAAGCTTGTCATTTCGAAAATAACTTGCTTAAAAGCTTTATTTTCAAATCACGTCAAATTAGAACCGTAGCAAATTTACAAAATTCATCCTTTTTGTTGACTGACGTGAAATGTGTATTTTGAAAGTTTTCTCATTTCGAAATTTCCCATATCAGACTAAACTGGACAATGTAATTGCTTTTTGAAAGGAAACTTTTAAGCTTGTGAAATAAATTGAATGAAATATTTCTTTATTGTGATATAATTAAGATGAATAAGGCAAACTTTTTTTTTAAGGAAGCCACAACTTGTCATCGGATAAATAAATGTATTATTATTGTTAATCTATTGAACAATTTCTTCATTCGGCATAGCTAATGTGTATACTAATGAAAACAACTGCTGTCTGTCTGTTGTATTAATATTGATTGATCATGATTATGATGAATACCTAATCTCTCCTTCACTAACAATGACAATTTTAATCATCTCTTGAACTTTGCCAATGCTTTGCCAAAGAATATGTTTGTATTTGACAATTATTTAATAAGAAGAGCTAAATTCGAAAATGTGAATAGAAAAATATTATTATCTTTTTGTCAGCTTTTTAAACTGTTATTCTTTTTCTCCTCTTCAAAATATTGCCAAATTGCTAATCTGCCCAATGAAGGATCGATGTTCAGCGAATTCAACTTATTATAAGGCGAATATGTATTTTAAAAAAAAGTAACCACATTCGAATTTCAAATTTCCAATTTGCCTACGAAATCTTTTCTTTTCATATTTGTTATGTGATTTTTGTTTTTACAAAATTGTAAAATGCTTCAAATTGTGAGGTAAAATTTACTTTTCATTTTAGCAGTTTATTTCAAAATAAGAAAAATTATTTTACATTATCTATAGCCTATTATTTCTCTTCTTTTGGTAAAATATCTTTTCAAAGGAAACACAAACAGGCAGGACATAAAATCAACACGGATGTGCAATTCCGCTTCAAAATACTGAATTAGCATTTTACAGAAGGATTTGAACAAATATGACGCGACAAACTGAGAAACAAATATTACAATTAAACGAAATGCAAGCAGATGAAGGTAAACTTAGCACCGCATTACACGAGCAATACAAGCTCAATCTTTTTTGTACAAAAGCTTTCAATCATATACTGGTTAATGTTTAAAAAGAATAAAACTTACCCAACAAAGCAACACAAATGCAGAGCAACATTGTGCTTAGAAATATTTTCTTCATTCAACACTTGGAGAATAGGAATGGAAAAATAAATCATGCAGTCAATGTTGCAGTCAATAAATGTTGAAACACTTCTTATGAGCTTACACTTTTTGATGAATGAAATTGAAACCATTGAATAGAAAAGCAGCACATATGCATATTTGTCGTGTGCCTTATTGATTATTTTTGCATTTTGAGAAAATGATTTTTAGTTTATTTTCTAACAGAATTTAGAAAGAAACGTCGCATATGCATGCATAATTCTTTTTTTTTTTTTTTGTTCAGTTCGCACTGACGGATACCACAATATTATAATTAATTATTAAGAAATGTCCTATTTTTATTTAAAAAACATTTGTTTTTATTTCGAAATCCTTAAAATTTTCAATGAGGAGACTGTAAAATGCAAAACTTTTTTTTTCATGTTGGCATAACTTGTAAACAATAAAATGGTAGAAATATACCTGATTATCTATTAGACTTACAGTATGATGTGTGTGTGTAGTGTGTGAACCTTA